>JAFIDM010049286.1:1278753-1301411 GCA_023159025.1 Thereuonema tuberculata
GGGGGGGGGGGCGCAAATATCAAGTGTAGGGCGCCTAACGAAATCTTGCCCCGGGCGCCAACAAACCACGCGACGGCCCTGTTGAGAATAAACAATTTTTAAGTTTACCCGTTGAAAAAATTATTATTGCTGGATATATAAGTTGATGAGGTCTGTTATATAAGATGGGCGTTGGTATTCATATTTTCCAGTAATCCAAAAATGTCATTAAAAAAATAACTGTAATTTTTAATTCCTGAAATAATGAGAATAAAGAAAAGAATCGAAATTGAAAGGAAATAATTAAAATATTTTCTTTGAAAGAATAATATTGGCATGAAAAAGAAAAGAAACCTTTCACGTGTATTCATTGATTGACACATTACGTATATCATAACAGCTCAATATTTGTTTCCATTCATTGGTAGATGAAACAATGATACACAAGAAAAGAGCTGTGGGTAAGATGAATTCTGTTTTCTATAAACATACAGTTTGTCGTAAAAATCCGATGAGAGATTAAATAAGAGAAATTGACATTGGTTTGTGTGATGTTTAGAGTTTACTTGTAATAGCTATTACACTGAAGATATCCATATATATTAATCTGTTAAATATTGCAGTAATAAATGTTAAAGGCTACCTGGAATGATAATATTTCGATCTAAAAATAATGATAAATTAAAATAATAATAATACGATGTAAACACTTCTGACAGTCGTTCAAGGAATTGAGCATGCAGAGAAGGAATTCCATTTGAATTCTGCCGTAAGTAGGACTATTATGATCGTGTTATAATGATCAGAACAGTACAATATTTATTTTCATTGGTAGATGAAGCCTTGATAGACAAGAAGAGAACTGTGGGCAAGATGAATTCTGTTTTCAATTAACATATATTTTGTCGTTAAAATCCGATGAGAGATTAATTAAGAGAAATTGACATTGGTTTTATTTGATGCATAGAGCGTACTTTTAATAGCTATTACAATGATGATCCCGTATGTATGAATCTATTAAATATTGCAGTAATAAATGTTAAAGGCTACCTGACATGATAACAGTAAACTGTAGATATAATGATAATATAAAAATAATAAAAATAAAAATTTAAATATAAATAAACCAGATGTACACCCTTCTGTCTGTAAGGAATTGAGCATGCAGAGAAGGAGTTCCATTGAGGACTGCAATAAGTTAGACTATAATAATCGTGCTCAGATTTTCACTGACCATAAATGGGCATCAACTTTTAAAGAACTCGGTCCAGGCGTTGTAACGATGAATTTCAGATGGAAATGCAACAGACCTCCGAAAATAGAGACTACCTATAAATGCCAATTTTTTCAATTAGGACTTAAAGAAGATGCCAAATTTTAAACGAATCATATCATGTACTTTAGGGTTAGGCAGTACAAACAATTAAAGAATGAAGCAAAATAATCCAGACAAGTACAAAAACGTCGTTTGCTCAGTTAATAATTCTTTCCCAAATGTTTATTGCAATGACACTGGAAACACAATTAAAACAAATAAGAAAGAAAAGATTTAGTTTTAGGGGGGTATACCTAGGGTTTTTTTTAAATGTTTTAAAGGCTTGAGAATAGAATTCGTACAAAGGAATTCTGAAACGTACGTAGCCAAATATTCATATTTTTAGCCATTTTTACCATGTTTTTAAGGTGTCTATATAGTAGGCTCTATAATATAAGAAAAGATTTAGTGTTGAAGAAATTTATTGGAATCACACTTGGAGAGAAAAATATAATAAATATAAGAAAAAAAAGAAGTTAACGTGCAAGAAGTTTGTTGAATTTACACTGGAAGCATAATTATAACAAATATAAGCAAAAAAAGAATTAATGTGCAAGAAGCTTATTGCAATCACATGTAGAAAGAAAATTATAACAAATACAGGCAAGAAAAGAGTGAATGTTCAATAAGCATATTGGAATTACACGTCCAAAAATGTCACCCGTGGAAACAAAATATTAACAGATCAAGGCAAAAGTTCAAGAACTTCAGTACAACCACATGTGAAAACAAAACTATACCAAATATAGACAAGAAAAGAGTAAGAATAGGATGCCAAATTTTAGATGAATGATATCATCTATTTCATCATGATGCTGTACAAACAAATTAACAACGAAGCCAAATATTCGAGACTGGTACCTAGACTTTCTTTGCTCAGTTAGTAATTCTTTCCCAAAAGATTACTGCAATCACACCTGGAAAAAAAAAATATAACAAATATAAGGAAGTAAAGAGTTAACATTCAAGAAGTATTGTAATCACATATGGTAAGATAAATAGAATAAATATAAGGAAGAAAAGAAGTTAACGTGCAAGAGGTTTATTTCAATCGCACATGGAACCAAAATTATAACAAATATTAGAAAGAAAAGAGTTAACAAGCAAAAGTTTATTGGAAAACAAAAACAAGTTTATGTGGAAACAAAATTATAACAAATACAGACAAGAGTTAACGTGCCAGAACTTTGCAAAGCTTATGTTTCGTAATCAATTAAAACATTTGTAGTTGCTTTATGCTTACTTTTGATTTAATTCATGTAACTGTTGAAGCAGATTGATATATTTCTATTTATTTTTCAAAATGAGCAATTAACGTATTTTACATATAAGAAAATAGTAAAATAAGAAAGGAAGAAAAATAATTTAATAAATGAGTTAAGATCTAAAAATCAACAAAAAAATTACATTTGAAGATCTAATATTGCGAATATTTTTAGTATTTATTTAATTAAGTTGTTCCCTTCTAATGTTTTTCTATGGAAAGTTTTGTCATTTTTACGGCAAATTTCTCTACAGAGATTCGTTGAAAAACTTTTCAAAAGCAAGGATTCGAGTATTTTTTTCTTTCTAACTTTACATTTTAAGATTCAAGAGAATCAATTCATTAGGTTAAAAGTTAATAGAAGATAATTAGGGATAATTAGGATTAAGAAAATTAGGATTATTTCAAATTAAAATTGCTGAGTGAAAGTTTATATCAGAAAACATACATTAGATGCCTTATTTAAGTTCAGAACAGACAATATTTTATAAATTTACTTGTTGAAAAAATTTTTATTGCTGGGTCATTAAGTTTATGAGGTCTATAAGATAAGATCGGCGTTGGTATTCTCTCATATTTTCCGGTTATCTAAAAATTTCATTTGAAGAAAAAAAAATGTAATTTTTATGTCCTGAAATGATGAGAATAAGAAATCGAAATTGAAAGGAAAGAATTCAAATGTTTTCTTTGAAAGAATAATATTGACAAGAAAAAGAAAAGGAACCTTCCTTCTGTCTGTCATGTAAGGAATTGAGCTTACAGAGAAGAGGTTCCATTTGAGGACTGCCATAAGTTTAGATTATAATAATCTTGCTCAGATATTTAATAGCACCATAAATGGGCATCAACTTTAAAAAAATCGATCCAGACGTTGTAACGATGAATTTCGGGATGAAATGCATCAGACGTCGGAAAACTCCATATGCCTACTTTTTCAATTAGGACTTAAACAAGATGCCAAAGTTTAGACGAATCATATCATGTATTTTAGCATGATGGAATACATACAATGAAATTGCGATATAAAATATTCAAAACAGATACCAAGACTTCATTCGCTCAGTTAATTATTCTTTCCCAAAAGTTTATTGCAATCACACGTGGAAACAAAATTATACCAAATATAGGCAAGAAAAGAGTTAACCTGCAGGAAGTTTATTGGAATCACATATGGAAACAAAATTATTACAGATATAGGCAAGAAAATGATGACATGCAATTTTTTCATTACAACCACACGTGGAAAAAAAAAAAGAAATACTGGCAAGAAAAGAGTTAAAGTGGAAGAACTTTAAAAAGCTTACGTGTTTTAATCTATTAAAACATTTGTAGTTGCTTTATAGTCTAGTCAATTTGTAGTGGAACCTCAAACTAATTGCAATACAATTTCTGTGAGTGGGTTCTTATTGAAAATTTTCCGTAGAAAACGATGGTGAAAAGTCTACCACTCTACGATGACGCATTAATCCAATATGGCGAATTTTTAAAAATGGCTCTCCATTAGGTGATATACACTCATTAACAAAAAAAAACGAATGACGAAATCTTGCCCCGGGCGCCAACAAACCACGCGACGGCCCTGTTGAGAATAAACAATTTTTAAATTTACCCGTTGAAAAAATTATTATTGCTGGATATATAAGTTGATGAGGTCTGTTATATAAGATGGGCGTTGGTATTCATATTTTCGAGTAATCTAAAAATGTCATTAAAACAAAAATGTAATTTTTAATTCCTGAAATAATGAGAACAAAGAAAAGAATCGAAATTGAAAGGAAATAATTAAAATGTTTTCTTTGAAAGAATAATATTGGCATGAGAAAGAAAAGAAACCTTTCACGTGTATTCATTGATTGACACATTACGTATATCATAACAGCTCAATATTTGTTTCCATTCATTGGTAGATGAAACAATGATACATAAGAAAAGAGCTGTGGGTAAGATGAATTCTGTTTTCTATAAACATACAGTTTGTCGTAAAAATTCGATGAGAGATTAAATAAGAGAAATTGGTTTGTGTGATGTTTAGAGTGTACTTGTAATAGCTATTACACTGATGATATCCACATATATTAATCTGTTAAATATTGCAGTAATAAATGTTAAAGGCTACCTGGAATGATAAAATTTCGATCTAAAAATAATGATAAAATAAAAATAATAATAATACGATGTAAACACTTCTGACAGTCGTTCAAGGAATTGAGCATGCAGAGAAGGAATTCCATTTGAAGTCTGCCCTAAGTAGGACTATTATGATCGTGTTATAATGATCAGAACAGGAGGTTATGATCAAAACTGACGGACAGGAGGAAATATGGCGCTGTCTGAGAGTACCGATTACAGTAAATTAAACTCAACGATATGTGAGTAGTAAATGAAACACAGAGAATATATCATGTGTTCCCGAGTGATTTTTAATCATTCATTGCATACAATGGGTAAAAGTGGTTAAACACAAAATCCTTAATATTTATTTTAATTGTATTTTAAAATGCCAGTCCAATAATTATAGCTTCTAAGTAAATAAAGAAAAAAGTACATTATCACAGTATATTTTATAACACATTTGAAATTTCTTACTGTATCTATACTAAGTGTAAAAGAAATATATAATAAAACTCAATGAACTATTCAGTCCTGCTGTCAAACATAGATTAATAAGATCTTGGTTAGTTTAGACATTCATTTTAATCTTAGTTGCATTGTTAACCATTTCATTCACTATCAAATTAAAGGAGGATATTTCAAAAGACTTTAAATCCTATTTTTCTCATACTTTATTTTTTTTTTTATCAAAAATATTTTTCTGAGTCGGCAAAAATACAAAAAATTAATTTGTAAAGCTTAAGGAAACTTATAATGGTGTAAATAAAATTTTCATTTTTTCTACTGTAATTATCACTTTATATTGTCCTGTGGCAAATTGTAGAATAATTTGAAATATGACCGAGGAAATTTGAATTTTTATTTTAAGCTGTGATCCAAATTAAAAAGGATGTGTTTAGACCTCTCTTGAGGAAAATCAACTGGGCGAATCGCAATCAAAATTCCTACACTTCATTCTTGAGTATGCGGTTCGATTTCTGAAAGAAAAAAATAATTAAAATTTCGACTGCTAAGGGTGAATTGTGCGCTGGTTTTCCTATAATTTCCATATTGCCTATCTTATCTAGCAAATATATTTTCAAAAAACAAAATTAACGTGCAAGAACATTCTTACAATCACATGAGGGAATAAAATTATAACAAATATAGCAAAGAGTTAATTGTAAGAACTGTACAAAGCTTACATATCCTAATCTATTAAAACATTTTTAGTTGTTGTATGCTTATTTTTGATGTAATTCATATAACTTTTGAAATAGATTGCTGTATTTCTATTTATTTTTCAAAACCAGCAATGAACATATTTTGCTTATATCAATAAGTTGATGAGGTTTGTCAGAGACAGGGGCGTTAATATTCTCTCATTTTCTCCAGTTAACCTAAAAATGTCATTTGAAAAAAAAAGCTATGAAATTTTTAATTCCTGAAATGATGAGAACAAAGATCGGAATTGAAATTAAAAGGAAAGAATTCAAATGTATTAATGGATAGCCAGGTAATGTAATTCAGTAAATATAGATTTCTCAGTTTTCTTTGAAAGAATAATATTAGCATGAAAAATAAAAGAAAACTTACACGTGCATTTATTGATTGACTCATTACGCATTTCAGAACAGCACAGTGTTTTTCTAACAAATACATTTTGAAAAAACAGAGTTAAGGTGCAAGAACTTCATTACAATCACATGTGGAAACAAAATTATAACAAATATAGACAAGAAAAGAGATAATGTGCAAGAACTTTACAAAGCCTACGTATCTTAATCTATTAAAACGATTGTTATTGTTTTTTGCTTACTTTTGATGTAATTCATGTAACTGTTGAAACAGATTGATATATTTCTGGTATTTTTCAAAATGTGCAATGAACATTTGCTTACGAAAAAATAGTAAATTAAGCAAGGAACAAAATAAATTAATAATAACTTAATATCTAAAAATCAACAAAGAAACTATATTTGAAGATATAATGTTCCGAATAGTTTTCGTATTTATTTAATTCAGTTGTTCACTTCAAATGTTTTTCAATGGAAATTCTCGTCAGTTTCAAGAGCAAATTTCTCTGCAGAGATTCATTGAAAAACTTTCAAAAGCAAGGATTCGAGTATTTTTTTCTTTGTAACTTAATATTTTAAGATTCAAGAGGATCAATTCATTAGAAGGTAATTAGGATATTTTCATAATAAAACGGCTAAATGAAAGTTTATCTCAGAAAACATGTATTAGATGTCATATTTAATTTCAGAATAAATAATATTTTATAATTTTTTTCTGTTTTTAAATGAATTATTTTTTTAAATGCTGTGTCAAGAAGTTGATGAGGTCTGTAACATGGGATTGGCGTTGGTATTCTCTTATTTTATCCAATTAACCTCAAAATGTTATTTGAAAACAAAAATATGTAATTTTTAATTCCTAAAATAATGAGAACAAAGATAAGAATCGAAAATAAAAATAAAAAATTCAAATGTATTCATGGAAAACCAGCTTCTGTAATTAACCACGAAATTCTGACTTCGGATCAGTAGGTTGCAAGTTCGATTCCTGTCGAGGACATTTCATTGTAAAAATTATTTCTGTTTTCCATTCTCACAGAAAATTGTGCCGGACAGAAAGACAGATAGACAGAGAAATAAAAGATTTTGGTAATGTAGATTAGTTTCCTTTTCATGGGTGTTCCCTCATCGACCATATTATCGGAGATCACTATGCAGCATGTAGAAACTTCATTCCTTGTACTATACGGAACATACGTCCTATTCTATAAAATGGACGTCGATGACATATTCATCATAGCCAATGTCAACAATGATCATGAAAATCTTGAAGTAATTCAATGCAACAAACAACAAGATCCAATTCACATGTGAGCTGCAATGTACGTTACAACAACTTCCGTTCCTTGACACTATAGTTTCTAATAAGAAAACAATTGCGCCCTACAGCTATACAAGCACTAACAGCATCTGACCAAGTCATTCCAAATCACTCATCCACTCCCATAACGGTAAAAGAAAAAAATAATAACTATGATGGTTAGAAAAGCTTTTTATGTATGCTCCTCTGAACAAATCTTTGATAACAACCTGCAGTGAATTCGCAGTTCTTCATCAAAAACAATGATCCAAAGCACTTTATAAATCAAACGGTACCCTTCAAAATATTTATAACACTCCCGCCCCTTCCCGAAAGTCAAGAATAAGCAGGATAACATTAACGCAGCCTATCCATACCATCCGGAACTGCACCACCAATTGAAACAGATTTTTAAAAATAGTAACATTAAAATTACTTATACTTTAAATAATAAATTGAATTCCCTGTAGAACTTAGCTGCTCCAATAAAAAAGCAAAAAAACATCCAAAATTATTAAGAAAGACTGTATTTACAAAGTCCTGTGTTCTAACAATGAATGCTATTGCATAGGAAGCACAGGACAACAAATAAAACAAAGATTACCAACCACAAAAGTTGCATCAAGAAAGGGAACACATTCGTCGAATATCGCACACCACGTTTACACCTATAATCACCCAATAATTTTATTAACTTCTTAATTCTAGGCCAGGAAAAATACAAAATAGAAATGGTGGAAGGCTATTTTCTTATATTAACGAACCCTTAAAACACAGATTTGCCAAATTTTGCTATTAGAAAAATACACAGATAATTTCAGAGGCCAGCAAAAAAGAAAGGAAGCATGGAAGAAAATAAGGAAGAAATTAAAACGACCGCACATTGAGAAGCCAGGCGCAAATAACCCCAGGAAAGGAGATAATGCATAGCTCTGGAGAATACATTACCACCTCGCAATAACAGCGCAACATCTACGCCATGGAAAAGAGGTCAATGACACCGGCAAGAGAGGTTTAGAAAAGGACCCACCACAAACCAACCGGATCAGCAACATATAGAACACACCAATAGAATAAGACTGTCAAAATTATTTCCATATCTATACACATTTATTAGCTTTTAAATATATGAGGAGCGTTCAAAAAGAAACGAGCCGGCGTGTAAAATGGACAAACCGGTTACAGAAGGGTAGTATCATTGCATGTGTAATCAAGATTGGTTTCGACACGAGTGAGTGCGGAAGTTCGCAGCCCGCTGCTAGAGGATCACGGGTGCAATTCATGTGACTAAAAGCTAATAGAAGCATCGTCAATCGTCAAATACGGTCTTCATCGCACTGCACAAGCACGTTACCGCGTTACAGATGAAACGACCAGGCAAGCTCACCCGTGGGGATCATTCTGCTCCACAACAATCCAAAGCCCCATACGGCCAACACAATCACGGCATTCTTGCAGAAATTCAAGTGGGAGGATCTTGATCACCCTCCATACAGTCCAGACCTCTCTTTCTGCGATTACGCCATTTTTGGTCCCCTTAAAAATGCTCTGAGGGGCAAACGATTCGCCTCGGACGGCATGTTCAAGCATTACGTGCGGAACTGGTTCACAATGCTACCCCAGAAATTTTACAAGGCAGTCATTCATCGCCTTGTGTCGCAGTGGGACAAGTGCCTCAACCGCCAGGGCAATACTCCTGAGATACAGGTACTGATTTCTGTTCCTAGGCCTCCGGCTCGTTTCTTTTTGAATGCCCCTTATATATATATATATATATATAAGCCGGACAGCGATCTGTGATTTGAAAATGCCAATATCAAAAAAACAAATCACTGCTTTCGAAATGCCAATATCAAAAAACAAATCACTGTTTCCATGGAGATATAATTTATTTATCTCCACTTCATCAGCGGCGAAATTTGCTACCTAAAACGCAACATTATCAAGACCTTGCTCTTTCAAAATTAAATTTAAAAAATTATAAAATTTACCTAACTTAAATATTATTATTAAAAATTAAATTTAAAATATATAACAAATATAAATAGCTAAATGAACTAATTTTAAAAGTGAACTAATTTTAATATAAAATTAAAACTAAATTATAAAAAGAAACTAATTAAAAATTACAAAAGTTAAATTAATTTTAAATTTATTAAAATTATTAGAATAAATATTAAAAGAGCAAAATCTGCAATATTGAGTTAAAGTATGCATATAAAAATAAAAATTTCGCCGCTGATAAAGTGGAAATAAATAAATTATATCTCCATGGAAACAGTGATTTGTTTTTTGATATTGGCATTTCGAAAGCAGTGATTTGTTTTTTTTGATATTGGCATTTTCAAATCACAGATCGCTGTCCGGCTTATTATAGGTTTAGTAATATCAGTTAATTTTTATTCTTATATTCTTTACTTTCTGAATTCAAAATTGCAAATGATTGATTGAAATCTTTGCTTTACGAAACTTGAAGAGCATCAAGTTGGTTTTATTAGATTTATATATGTATTTGCTGCCGAACTTACAGGTTGTATTCACTCCTGCTAAGCAACGAATAAATGTCATATAAACCTGGGACTGGAAACGCATTATGTTCAAGATATGAACCAAACCCCGAAACGATACACAGATGTTGGGCTTTAAGTCGTATTATAGAGTCATTAAATTGCTACTCAGTAATCGCGACAGGTAATGTACAATACAACTCCCCCACCAAAAGTAGACAAATCCCCACCACCACCACAAGTGGACATCCCCCCCCCCCGCCAAACAAAAGTGGAGTAGTCTGGTTAATGCATTCCACATGTCAGAATCACCGTAGCTCGTTATAGAAAACATCATGGCCGATATTCATTTCACTTATGGAAGAGCAAATGGAAATTGCAGAGAAGCTCCACGACTATACCAGGAAGCCTTTCCGCAACGACAGTGTTCATCCAGGAACACATTTAATACGATTCATCCTCGTCTGGCTCAGACAGGATTGTTTGTGCCCACTACTGCCGATAGAGGCAGAGACCGACACATCAGAACAATACACACTGAAATTTCAAATAACACTTTAATAATAAACTAAAAACTCTTTATATCCCAGGCGATATTTCGTGATCCTAAACGGAACTCACTTCTTCATGCCTAATCTCCATAGGGAAAGCGAACCACTTCACTCTTCTCACACAAAAATTGCAAAAATAAAATAAAAACAACAAACAAGAATTCCAAAACGTGAAAGCAGCACTAACAATTAGCAGCAAATACGTGCTAACAAATAAAGAATATGACTAATAGTTTATTGTTAACAGTTCATCTTTAAAAAAATACAGGTGGTGGATGAAGTTGCAGAAAATCCATTAGAACGTCCATTAGAAAGATTGCCAGAGAAGTTAGCTTATCCAAGCAAAGTATGCACAGAATTCTCCAGGAGCAGCTTCTCTACCCATATCACGTACAGAGAATGCAAGGTCTGTCACCCACCGATTACCCTCCACATGTGGTCTTTTGCACATGGTATCAGCAACACTGTTTTCAACGTAAATTTGAACAGTCTTTGCTTTTCACCGGACGAGTCTTGCTTCACGAAAGATGTCATTATAATTTTTCATAACGTTCACCACTGGTCAGATGAAAACCCGCATGTTATCACATAATCACAGCACCAACAAACGTTTTCCTTAAATGTCTGGATTGGTATCATCGGTGAGCATCTCATCGGGCCATCTTTCTGCCAGCTAGTCTCACCGACGATGCTTACCGGGATTTTCTGGAAAATGAGTTGACTATATGCATGGAGGATGTTCCTTTGCACAATCGTCGTCACATGTGGTTCATGGCATGATGGTGCGCCACCTCATTTCAGTCGTACAGCCCGACAACTTCTGAACCAACGTTATCGTGATCCTTGGATTGGAAAAGGGGGACTAACAACATGGTCTGCTCGTTCCCCTGAGTTAAACCCTCTGACCTTTTTCGTACGAGCATTACTGTGCACCACACCTGTCCATGATGCCCACGCACTGCATGTAGGATGGAAAGTGGATGGGTGCAACACAATTCGACGTGCACCTGCATATTCGACGTGTTCGGCAGTGGACGTTGTGTTGCGTACATCGCGGCCGGTAGAGGGCATTTGGAGCACTTTCTGTGAAACTGATCAACTATACGGCCAAAACCTATGTATTGTTGCATCGTTCCTATCTTTGAAATAAAGCATTTCCAGACCCATGTTTATATGACATTTATTTGTTGTTTTGCATGACTGATTGTAACTTTTAAGTTTGGCAGCACATTTCAGGTACACCCTATATATAAGACCAAGCACTCTTCTAAATTTTTTGAAAATCAGCTTCGCAAAGGCAGCTCATAAGCTCCAGAATATGCATGCATGGCTTTTATTTTGTTAATTATAATTTGTTGTACTTTTAAAATTTATTTGTGTGTTGGCTGATACTTATTTTTCTTCACTATGAATTACTGAGCACACGTAAAAACTTTCTCCTTCACTTTTGTGATTTATGCCATAGAATTAAAAATCCACAATTTGGTCACTAGGAAACTTTTTATTTATTTTTATGACTTTCTCTTTCTCTTTCTTCTTGTTCACTGTAGTAAGGTTTTAATGGTTAACAAATACTTTTATTAAAAATGTTAACTTTAAGTCATGTGAAGACGATTCCCGGTACATCTACTTCACCTTCAGTTATTTAAATTTTTCTAGATATTTTTCAAACTAATTTTTAACAGCAGGCTAGGTATCCCACTGGGCCCCATTGGTGACCACCCGACCAATGGGACCACCCGTCCAATTGGTCAAAAAGCAGCGGGAACCTTACCTCCTGCGACCCGAAAGTCCTGCAGAGATCTACAGAGGGATACTTCAACTTTAACTCGAATGAGCCGAACCGTATCTTTGCGTCAACGTATTGTTACTTAGGGAGGTACAGAATGAAAAACGTTGATTCATTGTAACATTTGTAAATTACAATTCAATTTTTAATTTTTTCGTCGTTAAAATACTTCATCATAACTAGTAAAATCAAAAAATCTCCGTTGAATTTAATTTCAAATTAACTTCATATTTAATCAATATACAGTTACATATTTGAAGTTTTTAGGTAGCCTATTTATCTCGTTTTTTTTTGTTTCATTTCTGGAATGACCTGGACTTAATCTAGGTTCATGAAGATAATAAATATGTACAAGGTGGCCATAATTAAACGGACGCTACTGAAAGCCGTCTGTATCTCGGTCGAAGAAACGGAATGACACCAAATTTGATGGGAAGACTAATGACGACATGGGAAGAAAGATTCCGTGGAAAAAAAAGTACTTTCAAAAGTCGCCGAAGGGCGGAAATGTGGTGCTGTGTAATATAAAAAAAGAGTTGCAATGGACAGTGAAATGAATAACAAACACGAAACTGAACTGAAATATCCTCTTTTCTGCAGCACATTCATTTTTCGAATGCGGAAGTGGCCTACGTCAAATTGTCCACCGTTCTTGTGAACCGTGCATTGCATCTTGTGCACAACATTCTCTAAAGCCGCCGTAGCATGTCTGAAGGAATGTTCATCACAGCCCGTGATACATTGTCCTTTAAGGTAGTCAAGGTCGGGATACTGCCAAGATATACCTTGGACTTCAAGTAATTCCACAGCCAAAAGTCGCAGGGAGTTAAATCAGGGGAGCGAGGCTGCCGTGCAACCCAAACGAAACAACTGATGACTCTTTCGTCTGTGAAGTGATGCCGTAGAATCTGCTGTACCGAGCGAGCAATGTGTGGATCATCTTGCATAAGAATTAGATCATGCAGACATTGTCTTTGCTTCAGTTTTCCCATTCGTTTATAGCTAGTGTAGCATAGCTTTCAAGAATTTTCATGAACGACATTTTCTTGCGTCGTAAGCAAATTCTCTGCTACATTTCCACATTTCCTCCTACCGGTGATTTTTGGAATTTCTTTTTCTCTTCACGGAATCCTTCCTATCAAGTTTTCATTAGTCTCCCCACCAAATTTGGTGCCATTTGGTGCCAAATTTGGTTCTTCGATCGAGTTATACATGGCTTTCAGTAGTGTCATTTAATTACGGCCACCTTATAAATCTGCGCTCTTCTTGATATTGTACATACAGCTCATACATGTCGTCGTCTCTTTTAAATGATATCTTCAATCAATGCAGGATCCCGGCCTTTGTTTGCAGTAAGTAAAACTGCTTTCCTGAGTTGTTTTCAAAGTAAAATTTGGCAGATTGTCATCATTATTTATTTTCTGAAACTCTTTTGCAGCAGTTGGGATTTAAGTTTTGGATTAAAACTCAAGTAATTATCGTCGGATGCAAGATAGATATAAAACTATTTGTGGGATAATTTATTTTATTTATAAAATAAATATTAGTATTCTAAAAGGCTTCAAACATATTTTTTAAGTGCAAAATAAATAATTGAATATTGAAGCTAAATAATGACGTCATGGTCAGAACAGTTTAATATTAACTGCGGTATTATCCGGAAATGAAAATAATATAATTAGTAGCGATGCAAATGCCGAGGCCGCAAGCACGACAATTAGAGGTCTGACGAACGCTTGCAATGCGAAAAGAACTAAGAGCCGATAGTCGGATATCTCCGGTGGAACGGATATATGTATTAACCGTTCAAGTTTAGAAAAGCAATGTCAAATAGTATTAAGCTTTAAGCATTTCAGTATTAAATCAGTAAGCATTAAATTTGAGTTGCATTAAACAATTCGAAGAAATGAATTGTAATGGCGGCTGATGGAATGGGAAGTCAGTCAGCAACGAATTCATTCCAGAGCAAATGGAAGCCGAGATGAACTATGGAATTGATCTGGCGGGCGATTCAAAGGAGTCAACGCAGATTTACATTTACTAGACGATAAGTAATGTGCCAACGAACTCAAACAACTGTAAGTAAAAAGCTTTACTAAAGAATTTCCATTGACGATTCAAAGACGGATGAGAACTAATAGGCCTACGGAACATGCAAAAATAGCAAACCTTAGGATTATCGAATCGCAAGACATTGAGGAAATAAATAGTTGAAGATAGTTATATTATCTTTTGAATGCAGAAATATTACATAATTTAACTAGGAAAGTTAAGAATTATTATTATTACTCAAAGCATATAATAGTTGAAGTTTTAGAGATTTTGCAAAGGAACTATTTTGTAAAATGATAAAGAACATTTGAGATTTAGTGTTCAACGATTGAGAAGATAGTGAATAACTGTAACAGGAATTATTAGAAGGAATTATAGTTGATTAATATTCCTACATAGAACTGTCAAATAATAGTGTTATGAATTATAGAAAGGAAAAATAATTCATACCAGTGTCGAATAAATTAATAATCATACTAGATGAAAGATACCATTATAAAATTCATACAAGATGAAAGGTAGCATTATTAAATTTATGAAGGATAAAATCCCAAGCCATAATATCATACTAGATGATAAGTCTTAGATATCATAGAAGATGATAAGTTATTATTAATCACATTAGGCGAAAAGTTGTTCAGTTAAAAGAGACTTTCTAGGATAAGTGAATCAAGTTAAAGAAAGACTAAAAAATTATTTGAGAAGATATAATTATGTTAAACAAGATGAACAGTGAACTGATAAGACTTTGAACTATGAACTTTGAAATGATAGAACTTTTGTTATAGAAGGCATTTGTAACAGTAAAAGAATTAATATATATTTTTATAAAAATATTTTCCACTCTTATTCATTTTACTTTCATGCTCAACACATGCAATAAACTTGCATCCACGCTCTGCTAACCCAGTAAGATATTCGATTTGAATAATATTAATTTAAAGGACCAATACAGTTCCTTTTCCTTTTCTAGCACTATTAAAGTTTTGTAATCTTGACTGCTGTGAGCTCGTCCGCGTGTGAATTGCAGAACGCAGCCCGATGTATTTTGCCCCGACCCATATCCTGAAAACTATTATGAACTAATTCTTGTAAGTCACTTGTAAGTTCGACAGTACCACACTCTGAATGAGAAGGAGTAGCTTTTTGAAGTTTGCAATATACATTCAACACAATTTGTTTTGCAAAATCTACGTTGAGACGGCTAAACAGTTGAGCAGGACAGAACGCAGTCACGTTGAATCACTAATTGATTTAAAATTGACCTTGACTAAATCTCCTTATAAATGAAATGATTACACAAATGATATTAATGTACGATGATGTTATAGATATCACTTTAATATCCAATTCAGAACATAAAGTCTAAGCAAATGTGAAAACATTTATGGATTTAAGAGTTTAATTATGCGAGAAGGCAAACCGTATTTCAACTCTAACATCTACAAGGCTGTCTTCGTTTTCAGACACTAGGTTTAGAGAGAAAATTATGGTTATGACAGAAATATTTTAAATCAGATCATCAGATACAATAAATAATTTATTTCAGGAAAAAATGATTAGTATTTTTTTAAGGAATTTGAATGTAAGAAGCAAAAATAATAAAATCAAACAACTTAAGCAAATATTATTCTAATCTGGTTTGTAATGTCCATCAAAATTGAGAGTTGATAAGTTTTAGAAAAAAGAATCACATTTTTAATTTAATTTAAAGACAATTCGCTCCTTCAGTGCAATATTATCCAAAATGACATTTAGGGTCTTTTTATCCTAGTTATATTTAAAAACACATATAACAAATTTTTACGCATCTCCCCATGTCAATGATTTAATTTTGTGGTCCTTAGATGACGATATATGACCCCAAAGCAAATCATCGTATGTTCACTGTTTGTCAAAAGTATCGGACACAACCTAAATGATAATAATCATATTTCAAGATGAAAAGTCCCTCGTTGAGTCTACGTCAGGCAGAGAACTTCGCATGATGGCAAACCCAAAGTTCATAAATTGACGATGATAGCATTGAGAGCTGTGAAGCAGATGACTCAGACAGAGGCTTGTTGCAAGAAAACTCAGAGAAAAGTTTTAGCAGTATTAACATAATTTGCAGTTTTTCTACTATTTTTATTTATTTATTTACCGGGAATCAATACCATTAAATTTCGGTACTGCATATTTATAATTATTAACAGAAAGTGTCCGAAATTAAACTATTGTAGTAATTTGATCTGCATGCTGGTGGACGAATAATAAATTTTGTTACTATCTTTAATTCGAGATGAGTCGTACCATCCTGACCCACACGAATTAAGACGTGATGACTTGGATCACATCAATGAATCTCTTACGCTTGAGAAACCAAAAATACTGTAGGTCAGATGCTTCAGATACCCAAGATTTTGAATAAACGCCACATGTAGATATTGCAGAATATCAAAATATAGAGGATAAACCTATGAATACGTCAGAAGATACTCCAGAAAATGCGCTATTGGATGATAACTCAGTTATTAAGCATTAGCAGATTGAAGGTTTTGTAGTCAAGAAAGAAATGAAAAAAAGGCAGAGAAATGAAGACCAATGGAAGCGTAACGTTCGAAGAGCTAAACGGCAGAAAGAAGAAGCTATCACCACCGCTAAAGGAGAAACGAAAGAATTTGTTAGAATGAGGCCCCGTTGTGACATAGCAAGCCGATGCAAATGCAAACAGAAAATTACGGAAAATGACCGAGAAACATTGTTCAAATTCTACTATGCATTTACAATGCAACAACGAAAGCAAGAGTTCATAAATAGGTTGGTGCAAGTCACTACAACAAAATGGAAAGACCTGGCTCAGATCCGAACAAATTGAAGAAAAAGCTTATATATACGTTTTAGATTAAGAAACAACGAATAACTTTTCCTACATACCCTTGGAATCACAGAGCAGGTGCTGAAGACTGTGATAAGAAAGTCTAGAATGTCTTCCCATCACCAACCAAAGTTGGTAAACACAAGTCACATGTAAGAGTTAAGTGAAGGAATGAAAGAAGACATTCGCAACCGCATTAATTAATTCAGCGGAGTAGAATCTCATTACTGCCCTAAGAAAAACTAAAGAGTACATGACACAAATCTATCTCTGTTGCTGTGTGCAGACTGTACTGTCACTGGTACAAAGAAAAGGAATTGGTGGCTGTATGATCACATTTTTTTCAACGATTATAATATTGTGTTTCATAAACCAAAAAAGACCTTTGTGACCTTTGCCAAGGATGAAAAATGTTGCAAACAAAGAAACAGACGAGATGGAAGACAAATGCAAACTCCATATAAAGAATAAAGAAGCAGGACGAGCTGCTAAGAACGATACAAAAAACAAAAACAAAAAAGCAAAGGATGACTACAGAATGTAGCGGCTGGTTGCTTCGACTTACAATAGCTTTTGTAGGTATCACATGAAAAGTCTTCTGTTCTATTTTACAAAAGGAAATTATCTTCCTACATCGGAAATTGTTCTTCCTTTCTGCGTTCGACCTTCCTAGTAGGGATGTTGGTGTTATATGTGGCACGAGGGTTGCAAGCCGCATATTTCATTTTCTAAAGGAATAGGCAAAGTTAAAGTTAAAGTATCCCACTTACAGGCCTACAAAGACCTATGGGGAGGCTGGAGGGTAGGCTCCAGCATTCACGACCTAGCGGGACGAAGTTGAGGTCGGGGGGTCAGCCCGACGCCCGCCCGCCTTTAACTCCCGGGAAAGAAACCCGGTATCTATTCTAGAGAGGGCTGGGTAGACCCTAGGACCCGTTTGGAGGAGAAAGAGCGTGGAAAAATTCCAGTGCTCCGCCGAGGCCGGGAACCGAACCCGCCACCTCCAGCCCGCAGTCAAGCGCCCTAACCCACTCGGCTAGCGGGCCCACAAGAAATAGACAAAACAAGATATAAAATGTCATCTTCAACTCCGATAACTGTGGCCGCCAAAATCGTATTTTCTTTGTTTTTTTAAGTAACTTTTAGCAGTTTCACGCAACTTCACTATAAAGTATTATTCATTGTTTCTTAGAAATAGAGGCCATACATAAAACTTAATCAAACGGAAAAAGGGGAATCCACACATGCTCAGTGGTTGACAATAGAAGCAATTTCAAATGTATCCGGTCCCTTACAACGTGGATCCACTAAAAAAGACAAGGTGTTTGATTTTAAGAAACTAGCAAAAGATTTTGAATATAATTGGTCAGTTCTTCAGGTAGCATTGCTTGGTATAGATGATACACCCTTAAAAGCCAGATTGTATGATATGTGTGAAGTGAAGGTTGAGAAGGACATCAGTTATTCCAAAAAGTTTACGTATAATTGTGATGACCAGGACTTCACAGAAATTGACCTTCATCGCAGACGGCGTGTCCGAAAATAGAAAATATTACTCTTAAGAAAGCTTACAAGAAACCAATCCTTATCAGCACGGCAAAGTATAACGATTATAACTTTATTTGTTAGTTCGCTATACACTCCTAGGCTCTTTGACCGATGTGCACCAAACTTTGCACAATTAATCTTTAGTACCCTGCGAAAACAACAGGATGCAATTTAAAGCTTGACACATCTTCCCCTCCCCCTAATTTAATCCCCCTCACACTTTTATATAATTTTCAAGTATGGTTTATTCAAGTATACCTCCTCACTTCTGTCTTAAAAATAGAAATGTTGCTGTGGAGCAGCAGGCCTTTGAAGATATGATTGTCGGGTTAATGATGGCATGAAGCATCATGATGGCATGAACCATTATGATGGCAATAATGTTTGATGGCAATAATTTTTATTTTTTAATTTTTTTTTAATTTTCTTTTTGTTGTTGTTTTTTTTTTCCTGTTTTTTTTACTTTTCTTCTTATTTATGATAATGAATTTTCTTTTCTTTTTTTTTATTTTGAAACAAATAATATTCTTTTAAACTTTTTATTAATTAAATGTTCTTAATTTAAGAACAACGAAAACCAGGATCCAGACTAAGAGGAGTAACAGGGGGGGGAGGGAACTTTCTTGAAGGTAAACATATCTCTCAAGCCACTTTTGTAGGAAACACGAAATTTTACATGAATCTTCTTTGTCAATATCGAAATGATACATATTCGAAAAAATTATAAATTTTCGAATTTCAGATCTTAAATGGTGTAAACGTGGGGTCGATTTGGGGAGCAAACTTTCCTGAAGGTATATGATTCTCAGAAACTTCTACAGTTGGAAACACGAAATTTTGCACGAGTGTCTCTTTGTCAAAATCTAAAACATAAACAGCAACAAATTTTTGATACAGTAAAACCTCGTTAAGTCGTCACCCGGATAAGTCACAGTCTTTACACGCATTGTACCCAACTAAGGGTTTAAGCGGCTGAGAACTTAAGGCTCTACTATCAAAATGGGACGGAACCACCAACCCCGAGAGAAGGGCCCGAAAAAGAAGATAGGAGGAGAGAAAGCGGCGATGGACTGTTCACATAGGGGATGAAGAGCACCCGAGATCTATCACAAACATGAAACATATAGTAGGCACGCTAGAATTCCCTAGGGAATTCCAGGTGGGGAAAAAATGGCAACTCCCTCACGGGCGTGGCTGCCAGTACCACGCCGGAGCCGGGAGAAAGCTCCTTTTGCTCTCGATTTGTATAACAGGGTGAGGAGAGCCCTAAACCTCTTTTCACGGTAAAGGATCATCGAAGTCAATCCGCTAACAGAGCGGTTGTTCTAGGGATAACACACGTAGATTTGTCAGAAACGAAGGCACGGGTCGGCCGTTCGTCAGACGTTTTTACCAGTTCTGCTATGAATGTATAGTCTTCTCACACAGTAAAATGACTCTAAGGGCAGTGGGCAGGTCTGCTTAGTTGAGTCTAGCATTTCCGAGGGGAGGCTCTTTGAGACAAGCGTTGGCAAAGCGGCTGAAGTCGATTGGGACTTCGAGGAGTACTGGCATTTCACACGGCGCGGGGTGGCCGTTGGAAAGGAGCGCCCTCTCAAGCTTTGCCCGATGTCTCAGTCGGAATTCGCTCTGGCAGTCCCAAAGGACGTGCGACACAGACTCCACCTCTTCCGCATCACACCGATCACACACAGGGCTCGCGCGGAGTCTGTGCTTGGCTAGATAGCTGTTAAAGAAGCCGTGACCTGTCATGAATTGGTTTAAGGCAAAGTTCGAGAAGAGCGTATCCGTGCTGACTTGCGGTAAGAACATATGCAGAGGCCGGCCTTTATCGGATTCAGACCACCTATTCTGCCAGAGGATCAAACACTTTTGGAAGTGGAGATTTCTAGCTCTACTTCTGGGCAATGGCCCATCAAAAGTAACTGCCGGCAGTGCCGTTGCTAGTTTCGCAAGCCTATCTGCTTTTTCATTGCCTTCGGTTCCAACGTGTGCCCTTGTCCAAAAAAGTTGGCAACCGAGGCCGGCCGAGTCCAGCTGCGCTAGACTCTCCGTCACTTTCCATCCCAACAAGGACTTGGGAGCCCCCCTAGCAATGGAGCTAAGGGCTGCTTGACTATCGGATACAACGGCGATATTCCCTGGATTCCCTCGAAGGCACTCGAGGGCCCATTGGAGTGCCGTATATATCGCGCCAAGTTCGGCTTGAAACACGCTCGAGTGGTCTGGAAGCCTGTGTTTGGCCGAATCTAATTGCTCCATGTTAGAATCGTAGCAAACGTAGGCGAATCCAGATCTCTCATTGATTTTGGATCCGTCTGTAAAAACTACAGCTCTATAGGCGCTCAGGTTGCCATGCCAGTCTTCGACTGGACGGCTCTGAATATGCGCCGGGTGCGTCCAGGCCGGGAATAAGTGGCGGCCGTCGTACCTGTTACTTCGCAGTTCAGCGTAGTAGTCAGGCGCAGTTCCGGCTATTATGTCTAAAGGTATTTCACCACTCAGTACGGCCAAGGATTCGTTCGCTACAGTGCGGTAGGAGCGAGTAATTGCTTTTAGAAATGGCCGGGCCAAGGCCCGCAAGTTGTCGGCAACTTTCACGTGATGGGCTGACTTTCCCCAGATCTCAGCTGCATAGAGCGCTTTAGGACGCGCCACCATCTCATAAAACAACTTCCGAGCTTTCGGAGCCATTCCCCCGGTCACCGGGGCAATTCCCGGTAGACGCAAGGCAATGGTCGAAAGCTCTGACCGTACTGTCCTTATATGCGACACCCAGTTTAGGTTCCGAGAGAAAGTGACACCCAGGTATTTGAGCGTGGTTTGAAATGCAATCTTTTGCCCGTCAATCCTGAAGCAGGGAAGGCAGACCAGTGGTCTACCGGCAACAAGGAGTGCGGCGGACTTTGATGGGGAGATTGCAAGGTGGTCCATTTCTCTATTGGGACCTGGACTTTCCGCCAAGCCGTCATGAGGTTTTGCCTCGATGTGGCCGTCAGGACGGCTAACAGGTCATCAGCGTAACCGACGAGCTTGTGCGTATACCCTAGTTCCAATCCCTCAGGAATGGCAAGCGCACATTCTGCGAGTATCTCGTCACAAACGATGTTCCAAAGTAGAGGTCCTAGACAGGATCCCTGCGGACAACCTCGGTTTGATTCGGCTCTGGCTTGACCCAAGATGAGTTTTCTTTCCCGGAGAAAACTCCTTACCAGGGCAGTAAGGTTTCTTGGGCAGCCATATGCTCTGAGCCTGCGTTCGACACTGGCGTGTATCAGGGACCCGAACGCATTACTAATATCGAGGGAAACAAGGCAGACGTAGTGACCGGCCGCCTTGCCTGCTTCCGTCTGTTCGACTACGAACTTCAGGGCGTTTATAGTCGACCGTTGCTTTCTGAACCCAAATTGGAACTCGGACAAGAGTTGTTTGTTTTCGAGAAAATAGGTGAGTCTCTGTTCAACCAATCTATCTAGCACTTTCCCCAGGACGGATAGCAGAGAGATCGGTCGAACAGCACCCTTCTCGCGTTTTGGGACAAGCGCAACCCGAGCCTCTTTCCAACACTTGGGGAAAAGGCCTTCTCGAAGGCAACGGTTTAGGAGCGTGAGCCACGGCTCCCCTACGGCTTCAAAGACATGCGGTAAGGCTCGACTGGGTATCGAATCCGTACCGGATGCGGCCGATAGGTTCAGCGTTCGCACGGCGTTACCTAGCTCTGATAAGGAGAAGGCTTGGTCGTCCGAGCCAAGCAATGCTTCCGGAAAGGGTTCCAGGATTGCATTTCTCTCCTCATTCGTGAGTTCATCTTTTGGGAAGAGCCTCGCT
>JAFIDM010049286.1:1306411-1321612 GCA_023159025.1 Thereuonema tuberculata
AGGACGAAATATTGAAGACATGTTGATGAAGTTTGTATTTGTTTGGAATTTTAAATCATACTGAAGATAAAGATATGGTTCATTAGATAAGGCTTTTCATATCACACTTTAATAATTCTTACAAACATTTTAATTATAAATGCTTTTTGAGATTCTAGTACAAAGCCATGTACACACTAAAATACATTGTATGTCAGGTTATCAAACAGTGATGATAGATTTCTTTAACTAGAACTTGCTGGGGCCGATTGCCGTTGTTGCTAATACCTTTGATTCAGTTTTATTTAATATCTTTGATTTCAATTTGGTTCAGTAGCAGGATTCAGTTTTCAATTTTTGATGGTGCACTTTCTTTCAATTCCACTGCACCATTCTTTCTTCATATGTATCTTTTTCCCCGAGGGCATAGTACAGTAGATCTGAAGCTGGACGCGCTTTTGTTAACGTCAGCGCTGCATAACTGATTTGCACAGCTTGCGGCGATTTCCCAATAGTTGCATATATTTGCTTGTTGTCGCTCTCGTGACCGTCGTGTATATTTTGGGAACGGCGACAACCGACAGCACATTGTTAACAGTTAAACTTTTTATTTTTAATTGTTTTGTACAGTCCAATATAAACAGTTCATTACAACTTAACAAAGAATAAATGAAACATATTAAATTGCAACGTAATAAGTTAGAATTTATTTTAGGAATCGTAGATAATAATTTTGCGGTCATTTTGGTGAGCAATGAGTCGACAAACTCACCGATTCGCCCCAGCTTCTTTTATTTTTATTTTTATAGATAGAGTAAGAGCGAATTCAGCAGATACCCCCGTCCTGCTGTAGCCAAACGAATTGTATGATACCCGCATCTTCAAGCTGTGGCATTAACATATGTTTGAAACATATGTAAATAAGTTTCGCCATTTATGTGACCATCAAAAAAAATATGATCCAAACAAATAATAAAAATACTCCATAATACGGGGTACAGAAATTTCCAGTCACATTGTATTTTAGGAATATCATATGAAAATTTTCTTATTCTTTTTAGATTTTTCCATGCTTTTGTTTAGTGTAATTATTTTTAAAGGTGAAGTAAGAGTTAATAAAATCATTTTTTTAATTTTCTAGTAATTTCAAAACATTTTTTTCCCTCTAATTTTTCAGATTGTGAAAATTAAATAAATTAAAAATTAAATGAAGTTTAATAATTAATTAAGTTGATGATAATCTAAGTCACAACAATTTTACATATTTACAGCAATGTTGAAGCACGAAGAACTTTCTTTGTCAGTGAACTCAATCAAAGTTAAATGGACCATAATTATATTTTTGAATATATTGTAATAACAACTGAAGTGATTCTATAAAGTAATTGGAATATGAAAATCTTATCTAAATAAATTTACTTTCAAAATGCCTTTAAATACTCGAGCTAATGAGACACAAGTTGAACCTAAAAGAGAATGTTCAGTTGAAACAATGAAACATGGAATTGGAATCACTGGATTTGATAGAATTACAAGTCGGCTTTACAATTTTGCTTACAAAGTGTACTGGATTACTTGTTACATCGTATTTTTCCTAATCTGCTGTTATCAAATAAGTTGTCTTCTTGATGTTTATGAAAATCAAGATCCAGCCACTTCAGTTGAATTTCAAAAGATTGACAGAATTACTTTACCGAAAATCGTGGTCTGTCCATTAACTTTATTCGGAAATGATGCTGTGACAGAAAATGTACAAAAGCAATACAGTGAACACTTTGATGTACCTCTCAAGAAAGTCCAGAATCGACACTTCTCAGAGATGTTGAAACTTCCCGGTTTTAATTTGACGTCTCTTTGGAATTTGTATGATATTGATAGAAGTCATGTTAAATTCGAATACCAGGTAAATAGAATATCTATTATATTTACTTAAAGATTCTGTTATTAGTACCAAGAATTAATTTTATTACATTATGATGAGAAAAACGTAAATATTAAATAATTATCTGATTATAAATTATAGAACTTACAAGAAGAAGACACATCCTGTACATCACGAAAGTTGGTGTCTTTGTGTAGGGGAGACTGGGATCAATTGTAACAAACGCTCTGTAGCCTGAGCAAACTTTCATTAAATCCCAATAGATGGCATTGAAATTCGTCTTATACACAAGAATGATTCACCGAAAAAAAACATCGGCCATTTAATTTGTTCTGAAGATAATTACAAAAAGATCGTTTTCACTGCTAAAAGTTTGTTTCCTTAGTCGTACTAATTATCAACTCCAACCAAATGTATTAGAGATAAAAAAAGTGACAATTATTTATAAAGAAGGCAGATAGAAATGCTACATTTCTGTGACACAAAATACGCTATGGTTGTATCCTGCGCTAAATAATTGAACACCACATGTGAATTGAGCTGTTGGGGACGATTTAACATTGCTGATGGGGACGATTGTAACAGCGTTACATTTATAGATAGGCGTACATTTTAAAAATTCTATTAAATAATTCAATTAAATAAACATTAAATTACAGTTTAAAATGGAAAAATAATATGAAATCAAACATTGCAAAGCCTGATGAATAAATAAAGATATAAATACATGATTAATTAAAAAATATTAAATATTATCCTACTCATTTTATTTCCATAAGCCCAACTCATATTTATTTAAAACCCTATTGAAGTAATTATAATTATATAATCATAATATACAAAAACAAAAGCAACAACATCAAGAGCACTGCATGTAGGGATATCTACATGCCAAAACGGAAAGGCAAAGGGACGGTCAAAGAAAAAAGACTCATCAAAAAAGCTCTGCAAGAAGATTACAGAAACAGCAAATGCAATCAGAAATGGGTTCAGTGCCTGTCTTGCTCCGAATGGGCACATGAAGATTGCACTCCTGGTGAAGCAGTATATTGCCAAAATTGTGATTCTGATGATGATTGAAATACAGAACATTGTAAACAAAAAGTAACCTTGGTATACTGTATTATCTCAATTACATTTCCTTCTGCTATCAGTTACAATTGCCCCCTACTACTGTTACAATTGCTCCCGATTTGGGGTCAAATGTAACACTTGTAATGTATCCATATAAACATATTTTTTGTCACTTTTATATCGGTTTGACGAGTTGTCAATTTTTGTTTAAATGCACCTTCTGTTGAAGAAACCTTACATAATTTTCATTTCTGAATATGTCTGATTATTTTCTTGAAGAAAAAATATTAGTGAAAAATGTTACAATTGACCCCAGTCTTCCGTACATGAAGTGTTTGAAAAATATATATGTGGTTTTCGGGACGAACATTCCACGAGTTTCGAGATATTTGACATTTTCAAATTTTCAATTTCTGTTTTAGCTTAAATTACAAGTAAGATAAGATTACAATCGTTTAGCAAGATTGTTGGCAATAGCTGAAATACTAAGTTAAAAGGTTTGCAGGCTCTAGTAAGTGGCTTCGAATCTATTCTTTGCTTTTTTCCCCTTTTTATTTTAGTCTTGTTTTATTCAATCGAATCAATTTGCTGAACGGGAAGAGGAAGCACACAACAACACGAGCAATACGGGACAAAAGTGGAACCCTCACAACCAATGAACATTCGACGGCAGAAAGATGGGTCGAATATCTGACTGAGCGTTATGACGATCCAGAAAGACCACACATGCCCGAGGTATCCCTAAAAGAGTGTGTGAATGGTCTGTTACCAGAAGAAATCACCAAAGTGTTACACTCGCTGCCAAATAACAAAGCAGCAGGAATGGATAGGGTCACAGCAGAGCTTCTAAAAGCCACCGACGGAGACATAAAGGAAAAAATAGTAAATACATTTATAGACATGTATGACAAGGCACAGCTACCAGAAGAATTCACAAAGTCCAGATGTATATTGATACCAAAGAAGGCTGGAACGATGACATGCGAGGAACACCGAACACTCTGCATGATTTCTCATGCATCCAAAGTACTGCTAAAAACCATTCAAAATAGAATATCTCCAAAGCTGACCCCTGAAATAGGCGAGCAGCAAAATGGCTTTGTACAGAATAAAGGGACATCCAACGCCATACTCACCTTGAACCTATTGAAAGAAAAATGTATCGATATGAACCGACCACTTTATGTGCGCTTCGTGGATTTTCATAAAGCTTTTGATAGGGTCAAACACAAATTGCTGATGGAGACCTTAAAATCCACATCGATAGACGGCAGAGACGTTGAAATTATTTCAAAACTCTACTGGAACCAAAATGGAATACTTGTCACTAAGGACGGAGAACATCAATTTCCTATTAAGAGAGGGGTGAGACAAGGCTGTGTACTATCCCCATTACTCTATAATATTTATAGTGAAAGACTTATGCGAGAAGTAGAAAAAGTTCAAGCAGGTATATGGGTAAATGGAATGAAGATTAACAACATTCGATATGCAGATGACACAAGCCTAATTGCAGGATCAAAGAAGGGCCTTAAACGACTTCTAAAAACCCTTATTGAAAAGGGCAAAAAATATGGCTTAGAAATTAACAGCGGAAAAACCAAATGGATGTGTATTTCCAGAAATAACACGCAAGACACTAGCCAATTAATAATAGGCGGAAAAACGATTAAATATGAAAAATGTTACATCTATCTCGGCGCGAAGATCCAAGATAATGGAAAACTAGATATGGAATTAAAATGCAGGATAGCAATGGCTAAACAGGCCTTCTGGAAAAATAAACACATTTTGAAAGGAACAACAAACACCCGAACAAAACTGCGACTGATACAGACTTTAATATGGCCCGTTTTCACTTATGCTTGTGAAACATGGACGCTAACCAAGACACATGAGGCAAAGGTGGAAGCTTTAAAGATGTATCTATATCGAACAGCACTCAAGATTCCCTGGACTGATCACATCACAAACAGGGAGGTCTTGCAACGCATGGGAACAGACAGAAAGCTGCTCAAATCAATTAAGATGCGCAAAATGAAGATGACCGGGCATATACTCATAGGATCGGCAGGCACCAATCTCTTAACCACACTTGAAGGCGAAATCCAGTTGAAACGACCGAGAGGACGGAGGCGTTTAGCGTATATGGACAACATAAAAAAGTGGACCAGAATTGGCTATTATAGTGAAGTGAAAAGAAGAGCAGAGGACCGCAATAAATGGAGATCTCTTGTTCCCACCCTCACATGAGGACGACACCAGATAGATAGATAGATTGTTTTATTCATTTATTTTTCTTCATAATTTTTTTTTCTTTTTCTATCATTTTCCTATCGTACTATCCGTCCGTTGAAGTTTTTTGTTTTCTATTCTAGCTTGTAGTAGAAATACGGTAAGAAATTTTCAATAATATACATTTAATTAGAAACTAAAACAAAATATAAACTTTATTTTTATTAAGCTTTATATACGTAGATAATCAATTCTCATTTAGTTTCTTCTTCATCGTTTGTTATTCTTTTTCAGTATTTCAATGCATTTTTAAATTTTTAAATTACCATGTCATTTATTATCAATAATTACTGCTTCGTCGCACTTCTAATATTCAAGCTAATAAAAGAAATCGTCTAAAAATAATGTGAAATATCTCGAAACCCGTCGAGAGTTTGGTCCCTCCTTTCAAATCCAGAAGTACTGTGTATATTTTCAAGTACTGCCATTGAAATATTTCATGTATTCAAAAGAACACAAATTTTACGACGATTGGAATACGTCGTCTTGTTGTTGGTAATTATTTAAAGCACTTCAATAATTTTAATCATAAAAACAAAACAAGGGCATCACAATAAATAATAAAATGCCTTTCTGGTTCAGTTATGAGAGAGAATCGGGAACGGCTGCCCTTGTTTTGTTTTTATGATATAAATTTCACCTGCTGCACGTTAATTTTTCTTTGGGTTTCCACTTCAATAATTATTAAGTAGATTTTGAAATTTTGAAACTAACAAAGAATCAGCTTCAAAGGGTTAGATGCGATGTAGTCTTATTAGGCAGCAAAATAAAATGTTACGTATTGCTGTTATGAATCCTTACTTAGTACGATTCCACTTAAATAAATAATTTAAAACAACATATCTTAAACATTACAAGCGAGAAAAAAATTAACAAATTTTTATTACTGTATTTTGGATGTGTTTTTCTTTTCAATGAACCTATGAACATTTTAAATGAAGGACAAAGTAGTACATTATTTTATAATATGTTAAAAGTATATAATAATATACTTTCAGGATAACTGATCAGAAAAGAGTAGAATAATCTATAATTTAAAAGGAAATTTGTTGGACATGTGCTTGTGTGTGTGTGTGTGTGTCTATGTTCAAAATCTTGAGCGTACTTCCCAATGCGTGTAATGTACTATTCTTCCAAAATAAAAACAAATTAAACTAAAATTAATTTTGATTTCAAATTTCTCCATTCAGTCATCTTATTAAATTAGAAAAAATAGTGCAGTCGTCAGAGTGGACATAAAGAAAAAATAATTAAATTAAACAAAGGTGCCCGCAAAGTACCAATCATACACAGCTCAAATAATAAAATTCAGTTTCACTCTCTTTACATAAGTTATATCAACAACAAAAACATCTCGAATCCTTCCGAAGTAAAATATTACATTTAAAAAAAATTACAATATATAAAAAAAAAAAAAAACTGATCAACAAAACCTTTGATGAACTGGTACTGTGAAGGATATAATAAATGAGTACAATCTATTAAAGAAATGTACCTCCTTCTTATACTTTTAAAAAAAAAAGTATTTCTTAAGGTCGGAGGAATTTTATTTTAAGTTTTTGAAGGATTTATTTTTTTATTTAATTTGCATTGTCTTGCATTGTTTTTAACGAAAACATTGAGATGATTTGTTGAGATCGACATGATAGAACAGTTTTTAGTTTAAAGAACTTAATGTGGCACATTCAAATTAAATACAAAAGGTGTGGATAAATAATTTCTGTTTAATCTTAAAAAAACATACTGAAAAACTATAAAAGACATTTAAAATACAGGGTTACTACAAAAGAAATAGACACTTACAAAATCTAAAATCTAAAACAAAACTTTCTGTGATATCGATATGCATTTTGCGCTGTTAGATTGAGGAAATGTAGAAGTTTCGATACATATATGCATATATGTATGTATACAGGTTTGTAGGAATAAGCTTTGAAAAGCACTTCCTGTTCAGACAGGATTCCCTAAGGATTTATTAAAGTTTCTCTCTTAATGCAAACAAGTTTTAAGATTTTTGATTTTACAAGGCCCTTACCCGTTTACAGATTGATTGATATAGATATTTGGAGAAGAGATATGTTGAGATGATATTTGTTCATATAAATGAAGATCATAGCTTGTATATGATATTTTTGGCGAAGAATTGAGTTTGACTATTCTTTCGAGTGAAGATAACTAAATTCTGATGAATTGTGACTCTAGACATGCAGTTGTGCATTAGGACAACGTTGAAGACAACGTTCTTCAAATAGATGGCAACTTAATTTAGAGTCTGTCCTTTATTGATAAACATCGCGTAAGAAGGTCCGATCGTAAATTGCCTTTTTGTGAAAGTGAATGGAGGTAGATTATCAATTGGTTGCATAAACATCCTATGAATAAAAACAAAATCTCTGAGGTGGGTTTTTCTAATTCCTTCTACCCAAAGAATAACTTAGCAGAGTGAATGTGATCACACTGTAGTAACTTTATTTGCACAAATTAAATGAAGAATTTGAATCAATTGTTTAATGCTTTCTAAATAGTTCAATAATAACGAAGTTCTTTAGAATTTCTCCGGGCCAATGTTGTCCGACGCGTCCATTCTTCTTGCTGCGAACGCACCCGCACTTCCGAAATGAAACTGTCCAATTCACAGGTATTCGCTTTAACACTATCACTTAACAGGTTTTCACCTTTTAAGAATCTGCTACTTTAATTGAAGCACTACTAAATAACTTGAAGACACTTACTTCATAATATGCACACCTTGTGCATATTCCGGTTGGAATGCGATGCGAGGGTTGATTTGTACCTTTCGTTGCACACAAATTACTCATTCACTGTTTTGAATTCCTACTTGTGAATTCAATAATAAATTTTACCGGAACCTTTCTTCAATTGAAGCACAGATAAGTTGAATTCGGTCAAATAAGATTTATCCAATTCTCGGATCCACAGAAAATATTTTTTCACTGGTTAATTGAAAACTTTTCAGCAGGTCTTTGATATGCAGGAATTAGTCCAATATTAGTTGATTGGATAATTACTCGTCCACTCCAATTAATTGCAGGTAGGCTATTGCGTGAAGTAATTTCTTCTCTTCTATATCGCTTATTAGACTTCAGGGTAAAGTTCTTAAGTTTCGACCTTTCCTCTGTTCGTCCAACAAAATGCGATTAGCCTTCGTAGATTTTCGCCTTTCGTTACCGTCTTCACAGGTTTTTTCTTAGGCTTCGCCAGTCTTCATTCCTTGGCTCCTTATTTGAGAAATGGATGTGGCCGACTGGAAAAACGAAGTCAGTCGTTTTGCCGGATCCCACTGAATTCCTTTCTGTTGGGTTCGACCGCCACTTGTTATTATCACTTCATTTACATAACTTTGCATTCATAACGACGCGTCGACTCCAAACTTGTATTAATTGCACATTTATTAATTTTTTTATTTCCAATTGAAGAAAGTTTTAGAAATTATTTCTAAAGCAAGAAAAAAATAATAAAAATATTTTTTTTTTTACTTTCAATCTATAAAACCTCCCCTGCTTTAAAATAATTTCTCAGATACAGATTTACTTCTCTTTAGTCCAATCATTCGATTGAAATTCTCCAATTTCTGTTTCCCTAACGGTTTGGTTAATCCATCAGCCAAATTTAAATTTGTTTCTATGTATTTCACTTCTAATATTTTTTGGAACACTGCATCTTTAATAATATGATAATGTAAATCGATGTGTCGGCTCTTGCTCCTATTCAAATCATCACTCGGCAGTTTAATTGCGGCTTGATTATCACAAAACACATTACAAGGCTTACTCGCAAATTTCTCTTCATGAATTTCTTTCATAATATTAGTAAATGATTTTATTTCATTCACACACATAACCATTACGACGTATTCTGATTCCTGTGTAGAAGTCGCAAGAACTTGTTGCTTCTTGGTTATCCAATGGATTGGTCCATTACTCAAAATTACGACACATTCCGATGTTGATTTTCTGTCTCAGATCATCGGCCCAAGTTGCATCACAAAACATCTTCAGTTGTTCACCAGAACGTTCAAAATGAAGTTTTAAATCTACAGTCCCTTTTAGATATCTTAACACTCTCTTAGCATTCTGCATATCCTTCACTGAAGGGCTATCATTTCTGCCTGATAACTGATTTATGGTATAGTTCAAATCGGGTCGAGTTGTATTACACAAATACTGTAAACTCCCTACTATGCTAAGATACTTAGTATGGCTTTGGAAATCCAGTACTTCACTATCATCTTCCATTGATCTTCCTTTTTCGTCCATTGGCGTCGACACACTTCTACAGTCATTCAAGTTTGATTTTTCCAATAGTTCTTGTATGAAATTTCTTTGGCTTAGAGTTAGTTTACCGATTTTACGATCGTATTCAACTTCAATACCAAGGAATTCTTTTACTTCTCCTAATCTCTTTATTTTAAATAAACTTTGTAATTGGCTTATGGCTTCTTCAACCATTTTCTCACTTTTCCCAAAGACTAGCAAATCATCAATATAAACTACAATGATGACATTTGAATCCTTTGATTCATTTGTTTGCAGATATATACATGGATCTGTTAATATGTTTTTGAATCGAATTTTGGCTAATTGTTGACGCAACTTAATAAACCATTGATGTCCGGCTTGCTTGAGTCCATACAATGCTTTAAGCAACAGCACACCGTCGTACTTGCTTCTATCACATAAAACTCCTTCCGGTGTCACTAAATAAATTTACTCTGCCAATTCACCATATAAGTAGGCTGCTTTAACGTCACATTGCTGCACATGCCAGGCTTGTTCATTTGCCAATGCTAAAAGTAGTCGAATGCTCCACATGCTCGGAGTAGGAGCATAAGTCTTGGTATAATCCCTGTCAGGTTTCTGGGTAATTTAGATTGAATTGGAGTGGTCTATAGAAGAAAGTGTGAAGGTGGGGGGCAAAAGTGCAATTATATTGGGGAAACTAAATGTTGTTTGCATATTTGTATAAAAGAACATGAAAGGGCAGTTAAACAAAATAATAGGCAATACCTTACAGCTGTGCATCAGATACAAATGGGACACAAGCTATTAATGGGTGATCCAATTGTTTAGGCTAACGAGAAGGATAATTAACTGCGAAAATTTATAGAGTCATTATTATTAAAAACAAAGAAATGCTACAACACTGACATATCTGCTTGTGATGCGTTGCATTATAACCTCATGTAATTATATGTTTACAATAACGGTTGCACAAAATTGGTTTATTGTTATTTGTTGATATTGTAAATATTATTTCAATGTTTAACAATCAGATTATATTCGTAACCTCAAGTAAGCCATTTATAATAACGGTTGTATACTATTGGTTTATTATATATTATTGCCATTGTAAATATTCTTTTAATGGCTGGAAGGTTTATTTTCTTAGCCTTGTTTTTTTCTTTTACGTTGACTATAATTTATTTTGAATCGTCTGAAGGGGAGGAACAGCCTTTCCTCGAAACATGTATTGTAACGTAATATAATGAAGATATTTTGTTTATTTCTCCCTGTGATCGTGTGTGTTTGGTCCTTCTTTAATATATTTTCACACATCATGAATATTAATAATAGAATATGATTTCTCCACAGCGTTTGCAGCCATCTCATATATTATGCTTCCATCTGCGCAAGAATATGCGCAGTAGTATCAACAATGTGTCGTATTGAAACTTCTACATTTCCTCAACGTAACAACGCAAAATGCATGTCGATGTCACAGATACTGTCAACGTTGTATAAAACAAAAACTGTCTATTTTTTTTTGTAGTAACCCTGTATTTAAAGTAATTATGTTTAAAATATTTAAGTATATTACGGACTTAATGAGAGCTGATGTAGGCCCTCTTTCTCGTATGAAACAATATAACAGAATATGAAAGCATGTTATTAAAGTAACAGCTGGATTTAATATATATCAATTCGTGCACCACCTTAACTTAAATTATAAAAATTAAGTGATTAAAAGTTATTTGCAATTTTTTCTAAAATTTTGTATTATAATATTTCGCATTTTCTACCAGCTGTCTGACTGATTATTGCAAAATGAAATATTATTCAATATCAAATTTACAACTTCTATAAAGGTTTTTTTAAAATTTCTAGTGTTCTTCATCAAAACAAGATCAGAAATGTGGCGAAAGCATCAAAATAGATGAAGTATATTCTAAATTAGGAAGATGCACCGTTGTTTATGACATTGGTAAGCAATCATGTTATTACTTTATTTCTAACAGTGCTGCCTCTACATGATATTTTGCTTATTACAAACTGATGACATGTGAAATATACACTCATGGACAAAAAAAATTAGCGCACCAAGAAATAATTGCGGGATCGTAACGAAACTTGCAATGAAGGTACATGTCGGGGAGATATGCAAATGATTAGAAATGCAGCGTGATTGCGCATTACGTATAGCCGGTAGAGGGCGTTGAACATCGTACTCTGTGGAGTATAAAACAGGTAACCAAAGCTTGTTTGAGTGTGCTGAATCATTTACAAAGGAAGAGCTGAGGTAGACATGCCATTACGCCGTGTTCGAAGGCAGTATACGCAGTTGTCGCAGTTTGAGAGAGGGAGAATCGTCGGGATGATGGAAGCTGGGTGGTCAGCTAGGCGAGTAGCTCGTCAATTAGGCCGCTCTGATTGTGCTGTGAGGAGGTGTTGTGACCAGTGGACCCGAGAGATGTCATGTACACGAAGACCAGGCTCAGGACGCCCTCGACAGACCAGTCGTCGGGAAGACCGCCACATAGTCAGAAATGCACGCGTACAGCCAACTGCTTCATCGGCCGCCATCCAGGCACAGGTAGCACCTTCACTAGGGGCCTCTGTGTCTTCTCGAACCATACGAAGGCGCCTGGCTGAAGGACAGTTGGTATCGCGGCGCCCATTACGTGTGCTGCCCTTGACGCCCACCCGTCGACGCCTCCGTTTGGAGTTTTGCCGCGCACGAGGAAACTGGACTGCAGCGGAATGGAACCAGGTCGTCTTTAGCGATGAATCCAGATTCAATCTCGGCAGTGATGAAAATCGTGTTCGTGTGTGGAGAGCCCGTGGTGAACGCTTCAATCCTGCCTTTGCTGTACAGCGACACACCGCTCCCACAGCTGGTGTGATGGTATGGGATGCCATTGCCTACAATACACGGTCACCCCTAGTATTGTTCCGTGGCACCATGACAGCCCAGCGGTATGTTCATGAAATCCTGCAACCACATGTGTTGCCACTCATGCAACGGCTCCCAGGAGCCATTTTTCAACAAGACAATGCTCGGCCTCATACGGCAAGGGTGTCACAAGACTGTCTCGGCACTGTTACTACCCTTCCTTGGCCTGCCCGATCCCCAGATTTGTCTCCAGCATATCTGGGATCATTTGGGACGACGAGTTGGGCATCCCACGAGTTTGAACGAACTAGAGGCAAGGTTACAGCAAATATGGAACGAAATGTCTCAAGACATCATACAGAACTTGTATGACTCAATGCCCGATCGTATCGCATCGTGCATTCGCGCTAGAGGGGGTCCAACGGGGTATTAACTCCTCCGTTCTTTTGCCTTTTTCTCTGAAATAAATTATCCTTTTTCTTTGATTTTCTTATCATTTACATATATCAAAGTAGTCATTACGTATGTAAATTTTCGTTTCATTTGGACGACTCCTTCTTGGTGCGCTAATTTTTTTTCCATGAGTGTATGTTAAAAAAATACACATCATCTATTTTTTATGAAGGAGTTTTGAAGATTATTTATTCTATTAATAGTGAAATTTGTGAGCTATAACACGCTCTCCCGTTAAAACTTGGATAGATGAAACTTCAATATTATGTGGCATAAAATAAATCTGAATGCATAAGTTAAGATAAAAATAAATTTAATGCAAACTAAATTTCTTCTACTTTGATTTATATCAAACATATAGCACTCCGGATCATCAGCAAACTATAGTAATAATTTCCATTCGTTATTACTAATATGATATCATCCTGTTAATCGAAATAATTTTAAATTACTTGCTTTTTTTTTTGGTTATGTTCATGATGATAGTGCTCCATGTTTACGTTCGAACTGCATGTCGTTCATGATTCTCGATAGTCCGATGATTATTGCACTACTGACGATCATATTTATTGTTCTTGAATATAATATTTGATAAATGTATATAATATTGCTCGATCATCGACTCAACTCGTCCAACTTTCTGCGAGACGCAGAAAAAAATGGCATCTTCAATCAGCCTTTCATCTCAACTCAACTATTCTAGAACTATCGACAATCTTCATTAGAATCAATTGCATCTCAATGTGCATCACATACTGGTGAAGCTACGGAAAATCTGTAATTCGTGTCACAGAGCAATAAATTGAAAATGATTGAAAATATTTGTCATTTTTCAAAATCACATATTGAAGTACAAAGTATACTGTAGTTTAGTATAATTTTTTTTTTTAAATTTTATGCAATTTCCCCCAAAAAAGTTATCCACAGAAGGTGATTCGTCACTTCCGTGGACTGTCACAAGCTACAGTTGGATAGCTTCTAAAGTTCCAAACAGCTTTATTTTTCATATTTTTAAAATAATATATACATTGTCAAATCAGAAAATACATAAATTTAACTCAATATTAATGAATTTTTTTTTCGAAACATCAGTAACATTTTTTTAAAACCTCAAGTCTTGTCATAAGGTTTTAGCCATCGCTTTTGTAGACATTCCTAAACTTCCTAAAAAATTATCTTCCGTCTCACTTAAAAACAGTAGGTTAGACGGCCAGTTTTGATTGGGAAGTGATTTTATCCGTCTGAGTCTCATTTGTCAGGAAAATATTACCTTTTTATTCATTTTTCGTCATTTGCACAACTCATCTCATCACTTCTGTGGTCTTGTTTAGTACCTAATTTTTCTATGAAAAAATGATTATTTCTAGGCATGATAATTGAAATATATTATACTTAATTTTCTGAATGACACGTGTTCCTAACCTCAAAATGAGGAGCACATGGGTCAAGAAACATAAGTATTCGTCACTCCCGTGGACATCACTTCCGTGGACATTTGGGGTCCACGAAAGTGCTGATTGTTTGCAGAAGTGATTTCTTTTACTGATGTTTGTAATTCCATACACACAAGTGCCAGAAAGATAAGCATATAAATTTTAATATTGCATTTGCTATTATCAGATCGATTTTGAATATAATTTTTTTATTTTGTGAAACAATTTTTATTGCGCATGATTTTCCCTTTTGATAAAAAGTTCTTTTAATTCATTAATTATAGTCTTCTAATTATTTATTTCATAGTTTTTCCATGTAAATTCACTATTTCAAATATAATTTATATTAAAATTCGACATCATTATCAACAGAAGTCACTTCTGTGGTCCGTGGACATCTTTTTTTTTATATAAGAATAACCAAAATGAGGTGAGACCTGAACCACCTACATCATGGATGTAAGAACATCAAAAGCAATCATCTCAATTTTTTTGAAAAGGAAATTTTGTAATTTAAAATCTCAAAAATTTTTGACTGAAATTGCAGGTTTTCTATAGATTCACCCCTACACGCTGCACACTAAACTACAACATAGCTTTGTTGTTCTATTAAAGTATTGTTATATGCTACACTATTGTTAATACCAATAACAATGCAATCTGTTTTAACAGATTGAATTGATAAATAACGAATAGAAACACAGTTGAAAAAAAAACATATGAAAACCAGAGATGCCCACTCCCCCTAAAACTTATGGCACCCCCCCCCCTCACACTCTTTATTTTTTTACCCCCCCCCCCCCCCAAATTGAAATGACAACCAAAATAATAAAAAAAAAAAACGACTCTTACACACTTAATTTTTTTCAACCCCCCAAAATTGAAATGACAACCAAAAAAATAGAAACGACTTTTACACACTTAATTTTTTTCAACCCCCCCCTCCCCCCAAAA
>JAFIDM010049286.1:1353816-1379127 GCA_023159025.1 Thereuonema tuberculata
TATCATTAAAATTAGCTTAATTCAATGAACGGAATTATTTCTCGATCCTATTATATCATTAAAATTAGCTTAATTCATTGAACCGAATTATTACTCGATCCCTATGATATCATTAAAATTAGTAGCTTAATTCAATGAGCAGAATTTTTTCCTGATCCTATTATAACAATAAAATTATCTTAATTCAATGAACCGAATTATTTCTCGATCCCTATTATATCATTAAAATTAGCTTAATTCAATGAACGGAATTATTTCCTGATCCTACTATAACATTAGAATTTGCTTAATTCAATAAACTGAATTATTTCTTGATTCCTATTATATTATTAATATTAGCTTAATTCAATGTGCAGAATTATTTCCTGATCCTATTATAACATTAAAAATACTTAATTCAATGAACAGAATTATTTCTCATCCCTATAATATTATTAAAATTAAGTAGCCTAATGCTCGGCGAACACGTACCAATATGCGGCAATATTGGTGGACAACATTGGCCTTTTTCATTGGTACCAACCGTTTCCAGCAATAAAAATGAACAATATTGCCCAATATTGCCAATTGGCGATTGTCGGAAAAAAGGTACCAATTTCGTTGGCGAGAAATATTGCTGGTGAGCGAGCGAATCAAATGAACGGATGAAATCACGTGTCAATGGTGAAGTCGAAGGATGGCGGGACTTTGAAAATAGGAAAATCACTCACTCACGCCGGCCATGTTGTTTGAGAAACAAGGCGTAAAATCAACAAAATTGGTCGTCCCAAATCAGATATTTCAAACAACAACATTTTGTCAACTGATAATGAAAGAATCTTAATTGATTTCTACACAAGGACGACGTTTAATACTATAGCAATTCTGTACGGAAACACCCTCTCTCTAGCTCTCCCTAGTGAGCAACGCCATAACCAGGCCAAAACTCGTAAAAGGAAAACCTGTGTGTTCGTGGACAATGCCAACCGCCAATACCAATAACGAACAATATTGTCCACCAATATTGCCGCAGATTGGTACGTGTTCGCTCAGCATTATACAATGAGCAGCATTATTTCTCGATCCCTATTATATCATTAAAATTAGCTTAATTCAGTGAGCAGGATTATTTCTGCATCCTATTACATCAATAAAATTAGCCTAATTCAATGAGCCGAATTATTTTCTGATCCTATTATAACATTAAAATTAAGTAGCTTAATTCAATGTGCAGAAATATTTCCTGATCCTATTATAACATTAAAATTAACTGAATTCAGTGAGCAGAATTAATTACTGAACCTATTATAATATTAAAATTAACAGAATTCAATGAGCAGAATTATTTACTGAACCTATTATAACATTAAAATTAGCTTAATTCAATGAACCGAATTATTTCCCAATTCCTATTACATCATTAATTATTTGAGAGAATTATTTCTCGATCCGACCTTGTATCATTAAAATTAGCCTAATTCAATAAGCCGAATTATTTCTCGATCCCTATTACATCATTAAAATTAGCTTAATTCAATGAACGGAATTATTTCTGGAACCTATTATATCATTAAAATTAAGTAGCTTAATTCAATGATGGAGAATTATTTGCTGATCCTATTATAACATTACAATTACCTTAATTCAATGAACAGAATTATTTCTGATCCTATTATAACGTTAAAATTTCCTTAGCTCAATGAGCAGAATTATTTCCTGATCCTATAATAACACTAAAATGAAGTAGCTTAATTCAATGAGCAGAGTTATTTCCTGATCATATTATAACATTAAAACTAGCCTAATTGAAAAAACCCAATTATTTCTTGATCCCTATTATATCATTAAAATCAAGTAGCTTAATTCAATCAGCAGAAATATGTCCTGATCCTATTTTAACATTAAAATTATCTTAATTCAATGAATCGAATTATTTCCTGATCGTATTATAACATTAAAATTAACTGAATTCAATGAGCAGAGTTATTTACTGAACCTATTGTAATATTAAAATTAGCTTAATTCATTGAACCGAATTATTTCCTGATCCTTATTACATCATTAATTATTTGATCAGAATTATTTCTCGATCCGTCTTGTATCATTAAAATTAGCTTAATTCAATGATCAGAATTATGTCGCGATCCCTATTACATCATTAAAATTAGCTTAATTCAATGATCAGAATTATGTCGCGATCCCTATTACATCATTAAAATTAGCTTAATTCAATGATCAGAATTATGTCGCGATCCCTATTACATCATTAAAATTAGCTTAATTCAATGATCAGAATTATGTCGCGATCCCTATTACATCATTAAAATTAGCTTAATTCATTGCACCTAATTATCTCCTGATCCTATTGAAACATTACAATTACCTTAATTCAATGAGCAGAATTATTTACTGATCCTATTATAACTTTAAAATGACCTTAATTCAATGAGCAGAATTATTTACTGATCCCATTATAACTTTAAAATGACCTTAATTCAATGAGCAGAATTATTTACTGAACCTATTATAACATTAAAATTAGCCTAATTCAATGAACCGATTTATTTCCTGATCCCTATTACATCATTAATTATTTGAGCATAATTATTTCTCGATCCGTCTTGTATCATTAAAATTAGCTTAATTCAATAAACCGAATTGTTTCTCGATTCCTATTAATCATTGAAATTATGTAGCTTAATTCAATGAGCAGAATTTTTTCCTGATCCTATTATATCATTAAAAATAGCTTAATTCAATGAACAGAATTATTTTCTGATCTCTATGAAGTCATTAAAATTAGCTACAAATTCTCATTGGGATATTCAGGAAAGTGGAAGTGCAGAATTAGATGTAGAATTTGTTTGTTCTGATTCAGTTAATTAATCTACGAATCTATGAATCACCTAATTTTCAGATGTGACTTGAAACTTCAAAATTACTTTAACTTCTTCATTGTATGTTTTTTCATTTCTTTATAGTATCTGAAGCGAAATCCCAAGAGTAAACGTAACAGGAATAACAAAGAGAATGGGAATGAAATGGAAAACTTCTGGATCAATCGAAAAACAAGAAGAAATCGGGGAATTCAAAAACAAAGTAATTCCGTTACTCAACTGAGATCTATTCCACAGCCAAGTATTGGAATCGTTGGATTTGATCGAATTTTAAATAAACGATGTTCACTTCAGCGGAGAACTGTTTGGATCATTGCAATTGTAATTAGTGGCATATTCTGCAGTTGCCATATTTTCACTGAACTTAAGAATTACATATATAACTCCCCTGATATTAAATTCACGATAGAGAGGAACCAAACATTGACTTTGCCTAGTCTAACAATTTGTCCATTTCGACCTTATCTCGATTCGCCATTTTTTATTAATCTTAAAGATCAATACAGACAAATGTTTGGAATAGATGGAAGAGAGACTGATATTCCGATATCTGAACTCATGAAGGTACCAGGGTCCAATATTTCGGAATTTTGGACTCAGAAGTATGGAGTAAACAAGAACTTCTGGCTTCATGGAAGCACGGTAAGTGCCAACATAAGTTTTGTTATTGAAAATAAATTTTAAGTGTAAAGTAAATCGAAAATAAATAGATTGAGAAAGTAAATAGATTTAGTATGGAGTAAGCAAGAACTCCTTCATTCATTTTGGTAATAAGGTCACTGCCACTATAAACGTAAATAATGAGGTCAGTGCCACATCAGTGCCCACTATTAGCAGAAAAATTGTTTGAAAAATAATAAAAAAATGTTCTTAATATTAGAAAATACAAAGAAAAATACTTTGCTAGTGAGAAAATTTAAAATTCATTTCCAATTATTTCTAAGAAATAGTTCTTTGGAATGAAGAAAAACCTCAAAGTGCTTTTATATTAACGAAATAAGTAAATCAACGAAGGCACAACGTTACAAGCTACGATTTGCACCCTGAGTTGTCACCGGGAAGAGACTGGGACGGACCGTTTCGTCCTTTTTAGGACTCATCAGCCAGCCAAACTCCAAGGATGACAGACTTAGAAGGTGCAAGAGATTAGTATCCTGGGTCTCATTCCCGAGAATGGGACCTCCCTTCTAAGAAATCCTAACCAAAAAATAAACAAAATATAAAATACAAATATTACTTGTCCTTCAATCTACAAGGCGCAAAAGAAATTTAATGACGCCATTAAATAAAGCCAAAAACTCATTTGTTTAAAATGAAAAGAAGTTTAACGTACCAGATGATTCAAAGAAATAACGTTAATGCTGTGATATATTAAATTATTCGGATTAAATAATTTAATTACTTTGAGTTCTAGTAATGATAATAAGAAAATTGCTTGAAACAAATTTTTTTATAATTTTGAAATTGTAATATTGGAAGAAAATTTAAATATGTAAATTTAATAACGTGAGTGATGTGATGGAATAGTGACGTCAATGTGTGTTGCCTCTGAAGAAAGTTGGAAGCAGTTGAAAGTTGGAAGCAGTTAGTAATGGAAGCAGCTAGTGATTAGAAGCAGCTAGTGTTGAGAGCAGTTAGTCTCAGGGAGCTGAATTATGTTATTATGAAGCTGAAGTGGAAATTTAATTCCGATAGAAATCTTTATTAATTTGGAAAGGATGTTTTCCAAAGGCCGTGAATGATTAGTCCGAGTTGGACAGAGCTATTACGAAGAATGAAAGGCAGAAGGAACGTTGAAGTTTAATGAACGAATCCGTTTGAAGGTAAAGCAGGCTAAAGTTAAGTCTTAAAGAAAAGAAGACGCAGTTAATATTTCTGATTAACGAAGATTGCAAATCAACTTTAAATGCAAAGTAAATTCCTAGATTAGAAGAATTCTATCAAAGGAAACTTGAGGGAGAGGAGCGTTTAAGACGCAGGTTATTATTAAGGAGAAGGAACTTTGAAATTATCGTTTTACAAAGTACAACTAATTAGAAGAATCGGAAGATATTTTGAAGTGATAGATAAGCTATCGTAGGCTAATACTAAGAAGTATTCAAGCTAATAGTAATTAATATATTCGTCCTGCTATTACGAGAACAGAAATCAAAAGGTGAAGCTACCCTGAACCCTATTGACGGAGTGGAACACTCCAAGCCAGGAATTGCCTGAATATTATTATTATTCTCGAAGTAAGGGAATAATTAGACTTTAGTATTATTTATTCGAAGGTACTAAATACCGACTGATATTCATATCAAGTATTAATTTAACTATAAGTATATTTTCCGTTGAAGTATTAAGAAGAAATTTTGGAATAAGCCAATACTGCTCCAGAGGTTATGAACGTCGATGTGATTGGACATCGAGAACGAAGCGATCATATGACGAGGAAGGAACCCGCCATATTTGGATCATCGATAATGGATGTAAAAGTGCTTCTAAATTGTGCTACTGAATTCTACAAAGAGAAGTGGATTTAATTCAGCGACAGTGAGATATAAAAAAGAAGTCTGCAAGCGACTACAAATTTGTAAGTAACGAACTATTATTTATCGTACTTTTGGATGGGCCATAAAGATAATATAAGAAGAAAGAAGTGAAGATTTATTTGTGCATTGTAGATAGACACTTATCGTAATAGATAATTTATTCAAGTTCACATAAGGTGATTAAAGCGAAATAGAGATCGTAATAAACGATATTAATAATAGTGCTAATTGATACACGGGAAGTGTGATAGCATACAAGTGATTAGATTATTATAATAATAAATTAAATTCATACAAGTGAAAAGTAATTCTAGTGTGATAGTATCTAGAGAGATTAGATCAGTGTATAATATAGTGAAATATTATAGTGAAAATATTTAAGTAACTGAGAAGAAGATTATAAGTTAATCGGCTAAAGTGTAGTACGATACATAGTGCAACTGTGAAACAATTGTGTTAATGAAAGAACCTTATTATAAGAAGAATAGTGTGCTTGTGAACATTTAAGGCTGAACAATTAAAGTACTAAGATATTGTGAAATACGGAGACAAAATTATCTCCATTGTATATACTAGTTTGGAAAATTTAAAAAATAGCCCAAATTAAATCTTATGAATTAACTTGTTTTTTTTTTTTTTACTCGTTGCTCAGTACTCTGCATATTAGTAGGGTTCTGCTAAAAGTATCCCCAGCAGTTAAAATCACAACATTAAAAAGTTGTCACCGGGAAAAGGCTGTGACGGACTGTTGCTTTGTTTTCAGGGTGCGAATCCTAGCTTCTAACTTTGTGCCTTCGTTTGTTTACTTATTTCTTTTAATAATTCTTTGAATCATCTGGCACGTTAAGCTTCTTTTCATTTTAAACAAATGACTTTTTGGCTTTATTTTATTCTGAGTCTGTCATTGGTGGAGTTTGGCTGGGTGATGAGTCCTAAAAAGGACGAAACGGTCCGTCCCAGTCTCTTCCCGGTGACAACTCAGGGTGCAACTCCTAGCTTGTATTGTTGTGCCTTCATTTGTTTAATTATTTCTTTGAATCATTGCGCACGTTAAACTTCTTTTCATTTTGCTTTTATGTTACTTTTCACATTTTCAGTAATAACAAAAGTTAACAAAAAAAAAGCTTTCCCTGGAAGCAACAGTATGAAAGGAAGAAAGCAGCAGCAAAGTAATCTCAATGGTTAATATATGTTGGCATTGTGTTCTATTCTTGTTGAGGTCAGAAAGTAATTCTTGTACTCTATGGAAAAAAAACTGAGAGATTCCTTCTCTCTCTGTTACTATCGGAAATCAACGCACTGTTAAATCTCTTTTTTTCTGGAGAGATAGAGTAGCAGACAACTTTAGTTAATTTTTTTCGTTTAAGAAGTAGGAATGTTAAAGAAGATGGATACTTTTTGTTTAGATTTAGAAACAACTTTAACATAAAATACAATGGATTTTATCTTAGCATCAAAAATAAACAAAATCTATATGTTTCACAAGATTGTATGAAACATATTAATATATTTTTCTCATTGGTGAGATTGTACTGTATAGTATATAGTATGGTACTTTATTTGAATTCTAAATTAATTTTCAATCAACTTTCACTCATTAATTTCTCTAATGTTGCATGAAATCAGGAAATTTTGCTTCACCTTCGAGCTAATCCAGCTGCCGAGATATGGTACGTTAGAACTGATATATCCTGGAACTCTTAATGCGTTTATGAGTAGAATCAAAATTTCTTAATTTACTGCGACATATTGCAGTTAAGTAATTAAAGAGTGAAATATTGGCAATTATTATAAAGAAGTCATTGCGAATCACAGCAAAATATAGCTGTTCAAAAAATTGCTTTTGAAAACTTTGCAATATTGTCAAAAGAAATCAAAGAAAAGTAATCACAACGGATTCTTAAAGTAATTCTTTACTGAATAGGAAATAAATAAGATAATATAAATATGCAGGGTTGGACCACATTTATCAGAAGGAATTTTCTGATATGAGAAGTATAATAAAAGCCGAGATTGCACCATCTGTTGTGCTCTATTTGTCTGCCTTGCATTCGATGAATGGCTCTAAATCGCATTATTTCTATTGGAGACTGCTGCACTGCAATGTGGCAAGAGGAATCTAGTTTCACTCTCCTGATAGGCTTTCCATAAACTAGCCACAGTTCGAGGTCGTCGGTTTCCTAATGCCCGTTTCAACAGACCACAGCTGCAGTAGTCCACAGGGGAAGTGTCTGGTGATTTCACTGAGTTCCAACTGAACGGAATTGATCGAATTCCTATTTCTTTGGCCATTCGTGACATGTAGTACAATTTTATTCAGGTGGTATGACTCGACGCTTTGTCCTGATGGATCCATACTTCAGACGATGCAGTACCTTACAGTGCTGGAATGTCGCCGAGGTACAGTGGTTGTAAGATGTTTTCATGATAATACGTAGCATTAGCCTTTGCCTATCCATCAATTTTTCGCAAATGCAAATTCCTCTGATAGCTGTAACCAGCCACGTTCATGAAGCCCTTTGAAAACTTTTCCTTACATTCTGAACAAACTTTAGCATCACGATGACGATAAAAAATTGCACGTGGTTTGTTACAGTCGTTGAATTAAACCCATTCTTCGTCTAACGTCACAACATACTTTCATTTTTAATATTTTTATTATGAACCCCCATTTTGTTTTTGTATAATAAGTCTATAATAATTACACATTTACCCATTCTTTTTACAGAATAATATTGTTTAATAAGTTACTTACTTGGTTTAATTGTATTTTCTACCGTTTCTATTAGGTGTTGTCCATTTAAAAATAATATTTTAGGGCAATACACTTTTTTATAAAATTTGATGTGTGTTGGTAATATGAGCCCCATAGTATTAATGGTCAAAATTACTTGTAAATAATTACAAACTGTATTGGAAATGACAAAAAAATTTTTATTTGAATACAAAAAATTACATAGTTAATTTGAATTGCAGCTATTTACAAAAGTCACAGACATACTGGTCTTTTTCACATCCTGCACACTCATTATGGGCCAACATTTCGTAGCAAGGCATCGCACCCAAAGCTCGCCTCGTTTGTCTTCAGAGAACAGCGATTCGCAGAACAGGCAAACAGCGTCATCTTCTCCAGGGTTTACCACGCCAATTTCCATTTCCATCTCTGATTCCCCTGAATCAATAGTCTTAATATCGTTTGGATCTGAGTCAGTTAGTTCCAAATCATCTAGTTTAAGTCTCCTTTTGCATGATCGTTTTGTAGGACTATTCGATTGTTTTTATCCCTTTTCTGCTTCTTCTGATCATCTTTCTGCTTCTTTAAGTCTTCCTTTTCTTTCTTTTTCATTTCTTTCCGTTTTTGTTCGTGTTATGAGCACACAAGGGGGCTTATATTACAACCCTCGCCATATTTGGAAACAAAACCTCAAATCACACTATTCCCTAAAACAAAATAAAACTAAAATTACGGTTTTGTAATCCTTATCCTTGTATATAGATACCCGCTAATTTTAAAACAACTCTGTGAAAAAGAAATCAGTTAAATATGAAAGGAAATATATGTCTTACAAACTTTTCTTTACTACGAAAAACGAAACCAACCTGTTACATCCGACAGACACATTGGAACTGAGTCAGACCGACCTAGCAGCGAATCCACGAACTATGACAATAGGTTTCGGCTGCTGCCGTTTGTCTCTGTGTCATACTTTAAATGATACCTAGGGGGCTCATATTATATACAGTGCCCATATTACCACCTTTACCTCTATTGGAATATCAACACAATAACCTCAAAAGAGAAAAGTTTGAAACGGTTCTATTTTATTTTTAGATTCCTAAATTCTGCTCTTTTTTATTCAAAAAGCATAATAGAATATTTCAATTGCAATGCGCAATAATCTACTAAATAAACTGCCATGTTTTTGATATCTGCTGTCACTTCTCGCCGACATAATTTCCATATGACATTGAAACATGTCTAAGGTCGTCAAGGAATAGTGAATATGATAAAGAGATGTTAAATTTAAAATAGGAAAGAAAGAAGATTCTAATTAATTCTAATTGTTTAGAATTTACTAAAGAACATTCTTAATACTTGCAGCAAAAAACAAAAAAAACTTCAGGGAAGTCAACCAGTGGTTACAATCATAGCTTTACCAAAGACAATGGAGCTGTCGTTAATGTTATTCAATAAACATCAACATCCTTTTTCAATGATATATTCAGAAAGCAGTCATTTTTTCTGTTCAAAACCAACTGTGAAACAGTTTTTTCTTGCTTCCGGCCTCAAGTAATTTTGAAAGAATGTCCATTATCATGTCTTCCTAGCAAACAAACCTGAATCAAGCAGTTGCAGGTGAAATCGAAAAATCAAAAACTTCATTCTTTGCATTGACTGATGGAAAGGACTGCGAACTTTTGATATGTGACCAGAACATAGGCTTATTATGGTAGATATCCATCCCAAGATATCTTAGATACATTACCCAAGTATCTCAGTGGTCCCTGAAGGCACTGTGAAGTTCTTGAAGCTCCCAGATGAAGAGTCACCATATTCGTGTAATTGCGCTTTATAAGTGGAAGCTGGGCAGCAAAGCGAGTGAGACAGTGAAGAAAAGCAATATGATATTTGGGGAGGGAACCACATCCAAAAGCACTGTACCGTTTGTTCGGTGATGAATATCTGAGAAATCAGGAATGGCGTTGGCCACCGACTTGTATCAATGAAGATGAACTGAAGACTCCGAAATCCAGCATACTTCACCATTGACCGCCAAGAGAAAGTGAGCTTTTCACCGACCACTGCATCCCGAAAAAGCCACCGACTGCGTGTCTACCGTCATTGGACGTCTTCACTGACAATCAGCTACTTCAGTCACCATCCATCGATTCCGGGAACCAACAACCTTCTATGACTGTTATAATGAGGATCCTTGCCAATGGCTTAGAGACTATAACTGAATTGCATAATTCAACAGATCGGACGATGTGGCGCAACTCACCATCGTTTACTTTTCGCTAGGGAGCACGGCACGTAAATGGTTTAAAACAATGAGGCAGTAATTACAACGTGGCAGATTTTCCAGCAGCAGTTTACTGCAGCGCAAAACTTGCAAAGAAAGAGTTGAACTGATGGCAAAACTGATGGCAAAACATCGTTGTGAACAATACGCCCAAGATGTTTTGGATCTATGCCGAGGAACTAACCCAGAGATGACAGACCCGGAAAAGCTGCAACAACTCATCAAAGGAGTAGCGGAGTATGTATATAATTTATTATTGGTACTCAGGATCGACAATATAGCCGCATTCTTGGAAGAATGCCAACGCATTGAGAAAGTGCGACAACACAGATTGGCGGAGTCGATATCATTCAAGCGATTGCCGAATATGGTATCCATTCGAGTCACACCCATCCCACACCCACGCCCCAGTTCGAAGCAATTCAACAGCTCAGCAGCAAATAACGGTCTGCAGCAACAAATCCAACAGTTGGTTGCTCCAATAACAATGCTAAAGTGTGATTAGTCTCCGCAGACAAAATCCACTGTTAACGACACCATGTATTCATTCGCGGCCCAAGAAACATAGTATCGCCAGCAATGCCATTACCCCGTCGAACCCCGTCGAAGATAATAGGAATGGAGGGCAGCCCAGGACAAACCCCTATGCTTTTATTGCCGTCGCATCGGACACGTAATCAAGCTTAGAGCCAAAACGTTGATTGATAAATCAAATAGAACCAACTTCGCCAAAGATCAAAGCAGCGCACCTTTAATGATTCACCGATCTACCGAGCGAATGTTTGCCCTACCTATGCACAGTTATCGCAATCAGTCATGATCGCCAGCAAATGTAAGACACTACCCAACACAATATCCATACAGATGCAGTCATACTTCGCGTGAAATACGCAACCCACTAAAAGATCGCAGCTCTTCCCCCGCAGGTCCGGATTACTAAGCAACGCGACAACTGGAGATGGTAGCTTTGTCGCAACTACTTCCGCAGATCTAGTGGACAATATTATCACCCTATATTTTGATGATCTACCGACACAGCACTTATAGATTCCGGCGTTGCAGTGAGCTTATTATCAGAATCATTCAGAAAAAGAAGATGCAAATAACACCAACGATTTCACCTGTTCCCCGAGGCGTCGTTGGAAATCAGCTGTTTGTTATAGGAAAATGCACGTTGAGACTGGAAATTAATGAACCGTCGTACCATACGAATTTCTGATAGTGCAAGAATGTAGTTTTAATGTTATCACAGGATGGGATTTTCTCCAATAGTCTAGTCAATTTGCCGCGGAACCTCAAACAAATTGCAATACAATTTCTGTGAGTGGATTCTTATTGAAAATTTTCCATAGAAAACGATGGTGGAAGGTCTACCACTCTACGATGACGCGCTAATCCAATATGGCGCATTTTTCAAAATCGCTGTCCATTATTTGAGATATTAGAGTATAATTGTTTATATGCCCATGTGTGGTATCATTTTATATGCTTTTTGGGACGAAAAAGTCAAAAATACAATCAAAAATTGTTTCTGATGACAATAATATAAAATAATAGCGGAATATATCATAATTACAGACAAAGTTTACATAATTTTCTTGTCGACTTTTATGACGAAGTGTGAACATAACTATTATAATTAACTTTTTATATAAAAGCAAACAGGGAAGCCAATGAAATCCAGCCAATCTGTTAAATTGAAAGACTTTGACATTAACTTTGTTATTATATTTTATGTTTAATAAGAAGAGGAAAGTCTTCTCTTTGTTATTTTCATCTTTATTTTATATTTTGTATCATTTGAGATTCCTGAAGAAGTCCAATCATAAGCACGATAGAATGTCGAGTAAAAAAAGTTGTAAGATTTATTAAGAAACCTTTATTATTGAACCTGGGCTATTGTTTCAGCGCCTGTTGCTTTATACTCAGATTAGTAAGGGGGATTTGCTCATACCCAGCTAGTTTATTCGATAAGCATGGACTTATGAGAGAATCTGGGAAGTCACAGCTTGCCAATTATATTAAAGAGCAAATTCCAGGCGTTGCAAACATGCCTGAAGATATGCATTTCGTCATTGATGGTGGTTGATTACTACATCGCGTTCCTTGGAGTCAGAATCAGACATTCCATGAGCTGCTTTGTGCCTATGAAAGATATGTGCTAACAAAGTATGGCCAGGTAACAATAGTATTCGACGGGATATGGAGATAAGTTTTTTACAAAATCAGAAGCCCATCTAAAACGATACCGAGGTATTGTCGGACATAAAGTAAATTTCTTAACTTCTACCTCCATTGCCATCCAGAAAGAATTATTTCTGAATAAAAAAGAAAATAAACAAGCCTTCATTGCTCAGTTATCGGAAAAGTTATAAGAAGCTGGGTGTAAAACAAAGCAAGCTCATTAAAGTAGTGATGCAGACGTCATGGTCGTTATGGAGGCTATAGAGTCGGCCAAAGAATATCCTACAGCCATTGTTGGCGAGAACACCATTCATACTAATCCTTCATCATTTTCAAGAAAACGATTGTGATATTTTTCTTTGCTTAGAACCAAAGAAATCTTCCAAAAGCATAACTGTGCATGATATTAGAAAAATAGCAAAAGCTTTAGGTGATGACGTCTGCTCTCACATCTTATTTGCTCACGCCGTATTAGTATGTGATGCCACCTCCAAACCATTTGGATTAGGAAAAAGTGACTCCATAAAGTTGCTAAGAAAATCAGGCAGCTTCAAAGAAAGTGCTGCTGTATTCCAAACTTCACAAAAATCAACAGAAGAAATTGAAAAAGGTGGTCTTAATGCCATTACATCGTTGTATGGAGGAAAAACAGGAGACAGCTCACCACATATTACGAGACTTCGAACTTTCACTTCAAAGGCAACAAAATCAACAATACTTGTGAAACCGGAAGTCTTGCCTTTTACAGAGGATGCCTGCAAATTTCATTCTCTGAGAGTATATCATCAGGTACAGCAGTGAATGGGTATTCATATGGATCCATTACAGTGGGGATTTGAAGTGAAAAATGGAAGATTGAGTCCCATTAGAATGAGTCAAGCACTAGCACCACATCATTTAATAAAATTTATGAAATGTGCCTGCATCAAGAGTCAATGTGCAACTCTGCAATGTGTATGCAAATGATAATTTATTTGGACATCATAAAAAAGAACCGGTATGACTTTGGATGGTTTATAATTTTTTTGTGATGATTCTAAATTTTAATGTTGATTTTTTTTTGTTTGCAGAAAATGATGCACAAAAAGCTTCTACACACCACGACAACACAATGGATGCATCGACTTCAAATACTGGAGAGTACCGTCAATGGTAAAGTTGCTATAAGATCCCGTGGACACGAATGCCTGAAGAGCTGAAGTTCTCCTGCATTAAGGGGCGCCGTCCGAGTCTCATATCGTATCGAAAGAAGGTGCGGATCCTGTGCGACGATATAATGAAATTTGATAAGAACCCTGACAAGCTAGTGCTAAGGATAGTGGCGGCTAATATCGTGAACACATATACAGCGTCATTTCGTTCTTGCAAAACCTCCCTCCGGAAGATGAGGTGGAAATCATGGCAATGCAAATGAAGCGAAGAATTCGGTATGTAACAAAACAGAGGGCAAAGGCAGAGGAAAGCCGAAATATGCTAAAGCGAAAACAAGATGCCAAGCACAAGGAAAGGCAAAAGAAGATGATTCAACACTCAAACAAAACGCTTGGCAGTGACAGGAAGTCTATTGGGACTGCGAAAAGGATCAAAGCAGGCAATGGCGAATTGCTGCATCTTGCCTCACCGGAAGTGTCACCTGATTTGCGCAGAAGGAACCGCCATACACTGAACAATTACAGAATCTGTGTAGTGGGCACAGATGCGAGAATGGATTGTCGAGAAATAAGCTGTTGCAATTTCATGGAAGTGGACATGGACGATGATTGAAATGATATACTATTCTTGCATTTAGGAGTGCTATATTATCTTTTTGAAATTTTTCATCCTTTTCAAATAATGTAAAACAAAAAAAAAATTAAATAAAAAATAATGTCAAAACTGTGTTTGGCATATTTCCCTATAATTATTATAATTGTTTATTGTAATAATCCCGATTATTTCAATTATTGTCATCAGAAACATTTTTGGATGGTATTTTTGATTTTTTCGTCCCAAAAAAAACACATAAAATGACCACACGTGGGCATTTAAACATTTATCCATTTACATTTAAGGTTTTTTAAAGATAATGTGTTGATGTGAAGATTTTTAAAATATATATTGGAATTAGTTTGAGGTTAGCCCATTTTTTGAACTAATTTGACTAGACTACAAGCGATGCAGGCAATTAATGTGATTCCACTTACAAATCCAACCGAAAATCCAACAATGGCTACAGAGTAAATCCGCTGTTTAAATAGCTGTTGTTCCGCCCTTATCAGCGACCAAGATTGAAGCAAGTTGTGGCATCACTCTCGATGGACCTATTATAATAGCACCACTTCAAAAACAGTCCTTATTTCGTGATTTTCATATTCCGGCAAAAGTGTGCAACAAGAAGGATAGAATTGCTGACGTATGGATTATAAACTTCTCCAAAATGACAGTTGTCGTTTAAAGGAATACAATATTTACAAGTCCGAATCAAGCATCTCGATGCAGATTGTGTAACCAGATACTGAGTTGAACCAGCCGAGCCACAGCCGAACTTAATCAATGGAGTTGAGTCCTCGATGAAACAGTTAACATCGCAGCAAAAGAACGCCGAGATCCCACTGTTTGGAAGCACATCGACGCACTATAATCACAACAACAACCCGGTAAGCATGGACACAAGTTTAGAGATGACATCTTATATTCGCGGAGTTACGAACCAACCTCCAACATGTTCTTATTGTTACTTGTGATTCAATCTCACTTCCGCCGAACTGGCATCGAAGTCTGTCACTCGGATCCAACTGCCACTCACCTCGGTACAGCGAGAACGATTGCTCGAGTCCGCCAAAAGTATTTTTGGCCGAGACAAAGGAAAGCTGTACATTCTCACATTAAACATCATCAACAACACAAATAAATGTAATAATTTATATGTAGTAATACATATTTATATTATATTACATTATATTATATTATATTATATTTGTGTTATTGATGATGTTTAATGTTAGGAACTCTAAAAGAGAGGAGATTAGGAAGAAGTACGGTTTAAATATTTATAAAGCTGGACACCATTTTGTCACTTGATGTCTCACCTGCCAAGTTAGGAAGTGTCCATTTCTACTCCCAGCCGGCAATCTCTAGCCCTTAAATGTCGCTGAAACACCATTCTATCGTAGGTATCGACTTACTGCTTCCCGAATTCAGCTGCCGGAAATCGATTGATCGTCGTTGCAAATTGATCATTTTATTAAATATGCAGTCACTAAAGTACTGCCCAACGCCACCGCATCGGAGGTAGCAAAAGTTTTCATTCAGGATATTACGCTTAAGCATGGTGCGCCGCAGATTCTTCTATGAGACGAAAATGCAGTTCATGTCCGCAACGCTCTCCGAAACACTCTAGTTGTGCCGAACAATCCATCATACCGATTACAGTCTGGAGAGAGAACGAGTGGACGAAACAACGTCAGACTTGGGCTGTATACGTTCCAAATCATGGGAAAAAGATTTCTGCTATAAAAAAATTCAAAACTTGACTTTTAGGGGAAATATGGCGCTGCGAGAGGCACAAGTTGTTGGAATTTGCATAGCACATATATCGTGAAGCATTTAATCACGTGTAGAAGTGAAATGTAAGACTGGTATATTATATTTGTAATTGGCAGACTTTCAATTTACGAATAACTACTTTTTTATGAGTTTAATAAAAATAAAACCGGTGAAATCAAAATTAGAGTAAAAACAATAAAATACTAAAATAAGTTTGAAGTGAAATTTAGTTCTTTTTTTATAAAAATTTATATTGTAATTTCCAGCGTTCAAAAAATTCTAAGGTATCAATCTCAGAGGAAAACACAATAAATGGAATGTGCTTGACTGTTAACATTGGTAAGTATAATTTTATTTTGTGATTATGATTTAATTTTTATGAAGAAAAGTTTTAGTGAGGTAGAGCAATTCATTTCAGTTATTTATGTGACATTGTTTGCATTTGCTTTTTTTGTCAGTTGTAGTTGTTAAGTCTGTTTGGTTTAGTTATTTTTTGATTTATCTCAACTACTCGCGCAAAAGTTAATTTAAAGTAACTCTTATTTAATTTAGTGTTTAAGTAGGCTGACTTCCTTATAAGCCTAAAGAAGCTGAAAAGATCATATACATACTAATTATATATATTCGATTCGATGTCGAGCAAAAATTAATAGTTTATTTCTTTTAAACATAACCTATTTGTTTTGGGTATTTACTTGTTTTGTAATTTTTGGATACTAGAAGTTTTCCACAACTTTCAAAACTTCTGAATAGTGTTAGTAATTTCGAAAACGAATTTTAATTTCAGCCTCAGCAGATGAATTCCTTACTCAAGTTAATAAACCATTTAATTTTTTTATTTAGGACTACATCCTTAGCCGTATCGTGATCGTCAATGTAATATCCATTTTTAAAATCTTAACCATGAAAAGAAATCACAAAAGAAATCATCCTGTCCAATTCTTTTAAATACCAAATATTATAATTACTAATAAGTCCTTATTTCATCTAAGAAATTGCAATGCTTTTATTAGCGGCCCCCAGGTTACAGCTTACCTGTAGCACCGCTAGGGGACCGCTCTTGCTTTTATCCCGTCTGGATGTCACACACTGTAGCGCCAAACGGTTAGAGATATTAGAATGAAATCTTCAACATTGTGTTCAGCATCAAAAAGTAGGTGATCACGTACAGAAAATCAGAACTCTAGGACCACTCCCGGACCCCCAAGGCGTTTTCTGTCTTTTAATGGCGTTTTTAAAAGAAAGAAAATGACTTGGGAGGGGGGGGTCAGGAAATGGTCATAAACGTCTGATTTTTTTATTTGTGGTCACCTACTTTTCGATGCTGAACACAATGGCGAAGGTTTCATTCGAATATCTCTAACTGTTTGGCTGCTACAGAGTGTGCCATCCAGACAGCATAAACGCAAGGTTAGCGGCCCCATGGTTATATAGGCTATAAAACATAGGAGACCGAAACCTTTACCATTGTGTTCAGCATCAAAAGTAAGTCCAAAAAATCAGACTTCTAGGACCACTCCCTGACAGGAAGTTATGGTCAAAAGTGGTTGCTTCCGATAAAGTTTTGTTTATAAAAGTTTGTTTATAAAATTATGCATATTATGGGGCCGCTTGCTTTTGACACTGTCTAAAAGCATTAATTATCTTGTTACTACTGTATTTATTAGATTATTTATATAATATATTAAATCTCATTCACTGTGACTAAATTTCAGAACCAGCATTAACCTACATTGGACTCACAACAGGAGGAGATTACATGTTCAATAATTTATTCGTAACAACTTCAAAATTTACAGCCCAGGTAAAATATTTCTAATATTTTTTTATCAATGGCGTATTTGCTATAAGATTCTTCTTAACAACTTCTTCCTTTCTGATTTTCTCGAAAAACATTTAAAACATTGGTTTCTAAACATGCAAAACAAAGACTCATTTATTAATAATATTTATTTATTATTTTTTTATTTTTATTTCTTATTTTTAAAAAAATTACCTTAAGAAGTGTTTGAAATTTGATTGGTTTTTATTTTTTTTCTTTAAATAAAAAACTAAGTATCGAAATATATGCTTTGAAATTTACTTTTGTTATCAGACATTCGTGAAAAAATATCCATATTCAATTATTGCAAAAAAACCACTGATGTGATGGCCACCTACTGTAAATGTAATTAAATTAATTAATTAATTCAAATACTGTAGTTGTAAATGTTTATAATACGTACGTCAGTTTACAACAGTTATTCCGATTTTTATTTTATCTCTTATCTTGTTAGTTTTTATTTTATTGTAAATAATTACCCAAATACCGCATAACACCAAATAAAATTGAAACATACAAAAATAACACCCCCAGATCAATGTGTGGGCTCGCCTGCAAAGCATTTCGGATGGTGTTGCAAAGGATATTTTCTCTTGGAAAGACTCAATTTAGGAGCACCTAGAGCAGTAATTGGGCGTTTACGGATATGGGTTCATTAGGAATGTATTGATCCCTAACCAAGCCCCTACACGTGGTTTGAATAGTACACACGAATTTTGCTACACCATGTATAAAAACAATACAGTGGTGGTCAAAATTATAAGGACAAGGGAAAAAATCGCCAAACTTGGTTACAGTTGGCCGGAAAATTATGCAAATTTTATGGCTGGAAACCAACGATAAATGCAGCATTTTTTATTAGTTTTTATGGAAATATATGGGAAATTCATATTCATAAAATGTATTTTGGATTTAGACAGCCCTGTGATATGGACAAAATTATAAGGACAATGCTATTTTTGTGTTCTAAAAAGCAAAATTTGCATGTTTTTTGTTCTGCACACGGCACCCCCAGACGATATAAATGCATAGTAAGAGATTGCGAACGTCGTATTCTAATTTTTCAGTCATGCACTAGGTACGAAACTTTCGGAGTTTTAGAAAGGGAAAGTGGTTGCTTTTAAAAGTTCAGGACTTACTGTACATCAAATTTCGACAAAGCTGAATAGATCGAGAACGGTTATTTATAATTTTCTTAAAAATCCCGAAAAATATGGACGGCAAACACATAAAGGTAGGCCATCTTCTGTTTCTGTGCGTGTGAAAAGAATGATAATAAGGCGAGCTTGCTCCAAAAAACAAACATCAACGGAAATTAAACGGGAATTAAACTTACGATGCAGTGTTCGAACTGTTCGACATGTTTTACAAAAAGAAAAAAAAAGGTTCGTTATGGAAAACTTGTATCACGACCACCTCTTACAAAAGTTTATAAGAGACTGAGGATGGAGTTTGCCAAAAAATGCATTACTATGGAAAAAGAAGTGTGATGATGTTATCTTTTCTGATGAGAAAATTTTTAATTTGGATGGACCAGATGGTTTTCGCTACTTCTGGTATGATCTCCGTAAAGAAAAAGAAATTTTCGCAAACCATAGATTTAGAGGTGGCTCAGTGGCTGGTCTAGGGAGGTTTCGCAACTGGTGGAACTACTCCAATAGTTTTTGTGCAGGGCAAAATGAATTCTAAGAGTTATATTTATATATTGGGCAATAATCTTTTACCAGAAGCGCCATCAATTACGAGTGGAGACTTTTTGTTCCAGCAGGACAATGCCTCAGTAGACGTTTCTCAAACTTCGAAAGCATGGTTTGATGCTAATTCTGTGAAACTACTTGACTTGCCAGCAAGAAACCCAAATCTAAATCCAATGAAAAATTTGTGGGGTATTCTGGCACACGAAGTATACAAAAATGGTATTCAATATCAATATAAGCAAGAACTTTGTCCTCCATCGAAAAAGCTTGGAAAAAAATTTCTAAAAACGTTCTGAAGGAACTGTCAAACTCTATGACATCAAGACTGATAAAAGTGATTGAGAAGAAGGTGGAGATTATTAATTATAAGTGTGTTTCAGGCCAAAACATACATTGTCCTTATAATTTTGTCCAGTTTTTACAATGACATTTTTTTGTTAAATATAGCAAAACATTCAAATTTTGCATTTTCCAATGTTTTGCATTCTACCATGATTTCTAGCATAAAAAGGCATTTTATTTATAAATTTCACTTTATTTCCTTCACAACTAATTTTTTTCTGTGCAATTTTCAGTTGTCCTTATAATTCTGACCACCACTGTATAATATGTGATACTATGTGCAATTATTTCAGGTTATTTCAGTCTAAGATATAGGGGGTTTCAGCGGGAAGTGCCACTTTTTAAATAGGTCAATTGCTCGACTTAATAACTAAACAGTAACATAACTACGTATAAATGGGAGTTTAATAATGACTTAGCATTACATTAAATGTTGAAAGTGTCCCTCCCTCTTTTTCGGGACACGTTTGCGCACGCTTCACCATTTTTCTGAAATAAGCCTCAACACATCTACGTCGATGTTGTTTATTTCAGTCGGGAAGTTTTCTCGGAGATCGTAAATGGTCCGTGGTCTATTTTCTAGACTCTCTCCTTAACTTAGCCCAACAAGAAATATTCCACTGATGCCAAGTCTGCGACCAGGGATCAAGGTTTCTTGAACTAACAGGGTCCACGGAGAAGCTATTGATGATCGCTATGGACTCATTGCAGATGCGACATGCTGCTGGATGTACTCTTGCATAAGCTCGAGGTCATCTAGTTCGTCCACGAAGGCCTTGAAAATGTCCTTGTACAAATCAGTAATCACAGTCCTTTTAAAGAAAATTGGTCCAATAAACAATATCGATACAGGCATGGTTGAGGAATGTACGAAATAACATGGTGAAGCGTGTGCAACTGTGTCCTAAAAAAGAGAGGGGGAAATTTTCATCAGTTGATGGTAAGTTATTTTAATATTATTTACCTTTCATTTACACATAGATGTGTCACTGTTCAGTTACTAAGTCGAACGTTTGATCGACTTAAAAAGTGGGACTTACCCCTGAAACACCCTGTATCTTAGACTTCAATAACATGAAATGATTACAAATGTTATCACAATATTATTCAAAAATATTGTTTTATATTTTTATTATTAAATTTGCAATAAATGTAAGAATGTTCAGCTATATTTGAATCTGTAAAACCAAATTAAATTCTATCCTCTAAAAACAGGTATTTCTCCATGAAAAAAATGACGACATTCGAACTATCAATCCCAATCTTGGAATTCCTATTTCTGAAAATTTTGCAGTAATTTCAGTAAGTTTCAGAAAGGTAAGGATATACCACAGGGCTTTAAGAAAGGTTTGAATTTAAACAATTGCGTTAAAATCAATGCCTGAAATTTTTATCTAACAAGTAAACCTTCTCTCCTTTGATAGCGGTTTTCCAAAAACCCATATATTTTCTGAAAGCTTATGCACAAGTAGAAAAACTGTGAAATCTTAGGGGCAGAGGGACAAGCGTTTAGGAGCTTCAGGACCCACAAAGTATCAGTAAAGTGTTGGAAACATGACATCAAAAGTCGCTAAAATGCTCGTTTCATGTATTTATATGAACTAATAATATGGTAAGAAAGTGTAGATCTCAATGTAAAGGAAGAAACAACTCGTTGAAAAGAAACAATATACATTGGGATGTTGAAAATGTGACTTGTTATTGACTTCTAACAAAATTTATTACAAGAGACAATCAATGTGCAATTCATTAAATAAACAGTGAGACGGGCAGAAAGACAGTTTACAATGGTCCCATTTTACAAAAGCGATAGCCTCAAACTTTGCACACTCATCATTTGTCAATGAATCGAAGCAGTAATCCACAGTCAAGGTTCGCCCTCCAAGTATGTGCCCTTATAAAAAGCATACTTAATCAACGGGAATATGTCCATCTATATAAACTTTACTGATACTTTGGGGCACTTTACTGATACTTGAGGGTCCTATAGCTCCTAAACGCTTGGCCCTCTGCCCCTAAGATTTTACAGTTTTTCTACTTGTGACATAAGCTGTCAGAAAATATATGAGTTTCCGAAAAACCGGTATCAAAGGAGAGAAGGTTTACTTCTAAGCAATTGATTGTCGCTGACAACTCACACCGAACAAACATTCGATAGAAATTCAACTACGTTTCGGATATTAACCATACTTTATTCCATGAATCCGTGCATTAGTTTGTTTCTAGAAAATTCTTTGTTCGATATTTATTTACGTCTATTGAAAATATATATTTTTACTTTTTCAATCGGTAGAGGAGAAAGATCTGTGGTGTTACGAAAATCTCCGCTTTTACCCTCTCAATCCAGCACTGGACCATTTCACTGGGAAAGCCTCTCAGGGTTTGCAAAATAACGTTAATATTTTTCTCGAAATTATTCCCCATGACAAGATCCGAGGTATGAACGACAGCAATGTAATCAGGGAGTTGTGTAATTAGAAGATTCAAAGACAGATTTCAATTTTCAAACAGTTTCCATGATGAATTAAAATGCTTCTGGGAAATGTTTTGTTTGTGATAAATTAATTATTTGAAAATATAAAAATGCCAGTTGTCACACATTGCAATCTACTTCTTTCAATGTGGTGCTGCTTAAAATGAAGTTTGGAAATTTATAATCATTTTCTTGTCTGAGAATTAGATAAATATTTATATAGTTTAAAAATTTAAATTCAAATAAATTTAAATTATTAATTTCCTAATAATAATTAGGAATAAAACAACAAACATAATAAAAAAACATAAAAACACATTAAAATACAACATGTTTCGTTCGGTCGTAGCCGAACATTTACAAGTGACATATTCTCAGGGAATTCGAACGGTATAAAAAATATAAGATTTGCAAAACAGCCACGAGAAGAACGAAGTAACGGATGACATTAGAAAGTTTGTGAACATCACTTGGTTTCCAAGTGTCGATCTATCGCCAAGGACAGTAAGAACGTAGGAGTATCATAATAGAAACAACTGGCTTTAACGTCAGTCACATGCCGAAATCCAAATCTCAACAGCCGCCAAATCCATGAGTTAACCTGAGGGAGGAAAAAAAACAAAATAAACAAACAATTGATAACAGATCCCGCCACCTTCCCAAACAATCACGAATTAAACTAAATTTGTTTAATATCTTTGTCTTTGACATCGAAGCCATAATTATATATGGATCTGATGGAAATGCAATCATTATAGGCATCGGGGTTTTTAAAAATAAAAATAGCAGATGACGAGATTCATTCGTGATAATAATCGGTCGATCAAGTCTATGGATTGATTAGTATCCCTTATATGAATGGCAGTTAAATAATTAAAATCCCCAGCAAGAACTGCGGACAGGTGCCTCCATCCAGGATCTAATAGGTTGAGGGGTTTTGCCTATATACATGCAAGTATTATTAACTCATTTCAACGCTTACACAACCCCTCCGGATTACCAATCTGGACCCTCTCCATATAAATAATCAGTGAAACCAGATAGTTCATTGCGGGAGAAGCAGAAATAATGCTGTGAGGGCGCAAAATATTGTATAGCGCAGGAAAAAGGAATTATGATCGGAACAGAAACAAACACTTAATCAGACTACCCACGTAACACAAAACTTATGGCCCATCGTTGGGTCAACGTTGACAGCCAACTGTTGACCCTACGTTGTAATTGGCAGAGTTGCCAACGTCGGGTCCACATACACTTTCCCAACGTTAGGCCAACGCAGTCGTGCCAATGTTGCGCCAACGCAATCGTGCCAACATTGGGCCAGCACGGTCGTGCCAACGTTGGGCCAACGCGGTCGTGCCAATTTTGGGCCAACGCTGTCATAAAAAAATTGATCCCAAACAACATTGATGTTTGTAAATAGCCACATACATCAGCAAAAGGAAATTTTCTAGATTCTTTTTATCATGGAAGCAAAATTTAAATTAAATGAAACAAATACACAGCAATTAAAGATACAGACAATTGAAACTTGCTTATTAAAGTCCATGCACCAAAATTTTCATATTTTGGCTCTCGTTTTCAACAAAATTGTAAAACTACTGAAGCAAATGATATGTTTTCCAAAAAAGTAATTCTACAACATTTAGAAATAACAAAAAGGCCATTCTTTAGTTTTGTAGCTATTTACAAATATCCAAGGTTCTTTAGAATCAGTATTGCACATTTCTTTTTTGAAAGCAATATAAATGAACTATTAAGATTTATGATGAAATCTTGTCCATAAAAATATATTTATTCCTAGTAATCCCCAACATCAACTACCCATTCCAATAATTATTATTTATCCCAACCTTATTGCTTTGTGAATAGTATTTAATATTAAAGAGGTTATTGAAAATTTTTAAAACCGTATTAGGAAATTGAAGATACTATTTGTATAGTATGTCCATGTGTATAGTAAGCTTTTAATATACCAATTCTCTTATAGATATGAAATAAGATGCAGAAAATATTGCTTCATAGCTTAGCTTTATTTTAAATGAAATAATTATTTAATGTATTAAATAAATTAATGTAAAGTTGCACAAAACTGGTATATAGTAGGAATGACAATTTTATTAATCAAATTGCTTATCAAATAATGTGTGAATGAAAACAAGTTATAAAGTAATATAATAATGTAGATATACACAAGTTTGATAGTTGATTTACAAAACACTTAAATAATGTATATACACAAATTAATATTTAATTTTATCATAGTGAAAATTAAGCTGCCATTGCTGTAACATCAAGTTTGAATGATTGAAAATGAGTATTAGAAATCCTACTTTCAGTAAATTAAAAAAACATCTCTATCATTTTTTTAATTTTTTTTGGAAATGACAAATTTTGAAACGTATTAAAAATATAAAAAGTTAATCATACCACAGATCTGAATTACAAATATGCTAATTTAAAATGTAATGACAAAAATCAGTAATTCTAAACTTGTGATCTACATCATCAAGTTTGAATCTATACACACTGTTTTAATTGAAAATTCAAGCCATTGCTAGCTACCTTATAGCCTTTGTTTATGCAGAACAGCAACATTCAGCATACTTTTAACTTAGATTGACTACTTTATAATACATTATGAAATAAAAATAAATATTATCCCTTGCATTTACAAATAACTAATTTTATGGTAAGTGAAACAAATAATATTAAGGCCCTTCACTCAGCTGAAGATCTTTCTGATAATGATTGAAGCATCAAATATTCAGTAGAATGGTTTTAATCTTCAACTAGTAAACAAACACCTAAAACTATTAAATTAAAAACTCACA
>JAFIDM010049286.1:1380160-1408358 GCA_023159025.1 Thereuonema tuberculata
CGCTGCCTTCCTTACGAGTGCGGTCTTCTCTGAATTCTCCCGTTATTGTATCGTTTTCTTCGGCTTAGAGTTGCCTTCCCCGCTGCCTTCCTTACGAGTGCGGTCTTCTCTGAATTCTCTCGTGAATGGGTGCTTCTATCTCAGCTTCATTTGACTTCTCTCTGGGCGGATGCCCAAGAAACTTCCTCTGCTTTACACTCTATCTCCAGGTTGGAGACCCTCTAGTGGCTGAGAGCCACAAAACCAACCCACCCTGCAGCTCTCTGCGCTGCATTATAAGCCCGAGCTCTGCCTCCCTTTCGCTCTGGATGAGTCTACTACAATCAGGGAGATGGGTCGGACTGAACTATTCTACACAGGGAGAATGAAGTTATTTGACTCCATTCTCTAGGGGGGTCGGACAAATCCACAGGTAACAATATTTCAAAAGTATTTTAAATTATCTTAAATAAAAAGGGTGTTACCTTTGTTATCTCCAGATTCTCGACAAAGAATTGTGTAAAATATATTATATTCGGTAGATAAAAACTGCAATTTCCCTCTTCGAAAGAACAATCACTCTGTGAAAACGTGTTGCGAAAACTCCGAGATGTTGGATGGCGCCCTCTAACGGAGTTTGAGTAGACGGCGCTTGATAAGCGGCCTTTCTACAGAGGATGTTGCCCCAGCGTAATTTTAGCATTTAAATTTCATGCAATAAAATCATTATTTTAATTTTAAAATTACAAATGTATTTTAATTTGTCAATAATGCAGAAACATGATCCGTAATTCATCACTTTCAATTTGCCAACCGAAAAAATAACGTTGGGCCAACTGTATAATTCGTAAGTTGGGCCTCCTATAGCTTGCCAACATTGGCCCATTGTTGGCATTACGTTGGCAAAACCATCAACCAATCCCCAACTGTACCAACGATTTTCCAACGTTGGGCCAACGGTTTGTGTTATGTGGGTAATTTAATTTAGGTTTGCGATAGTAAATGTTATTAATAGCAAGGGGAGTGGGCCCGGTAGCCGAGTGGGTAAGGCGCTTGGCTGCGGGTTGGAGGTCGCGGGTTCCATTCCCGGTCTCGGCGTGGCATCCTTTAACTTTAACTAATAGCCAGGCGAAATATTTGCTCAGAAATTCAGATTATAATCATTAAGGGAAAAAATTCTGAAGATGTTGTTGATCTCATCAATGAATAATTCTTCTGAACTAGAAAAAAATGAAGGCTCTTTTAACCGCAATATTAAAACAATGATTTTAAAAGAGTAAGGACAACTGGAATTGAAATTTAATGTTACATCTCTTGCCATAGGCTTACGAAAAACCTCCCTTATTTCTTTTGATCAAAACATCCAAATAAGGAATCGATCTATCTTTCTCATATTCGATCTAAAGTGTAATATTCGGGTGGATATCACCTATAACATCTCTAATACTAAGCTAAATGAACGGTTCCGAATAAAATAATAAATCATCCACATACTACAGTATAATCGAATGCAGAACTCACACTGTTGAAAAATATCAAACGCACTTTCCTCTGTATATCATGCACATTTCCACTAAAAGCTCGAAAGTAGAGAGGCCAGTAAACAAATCCTTTGACTACTAATAGTAATTATCATAAAAGTGGAAGAACTGCATGTTAAACAAACCCCAAATCAGAGGCAATAAATACCATTGAGCTGCGGAAACTTAAAATTATATTCAGTCATGGAATCAAAAACTGAAACTTTTACAAACGAGATCAAATGTGATGGACATGAATAAAGAATCCACGTCCAATGAGAAATATTGATGTGAATCATGATACGGTAAAGCCCTAATCTTGTTAAGTAAGTCAATACTTCTAACAACCGCATATTTAGAATAAATCTTAAATTTCAAAAGCTTACCGTAAATGTGGTAGGAGAGCAATTTAACAGTCGATAAATTACAATTTATAATAGGTCTGATCGGATCTCTTATCTGTTTTGTTTCTTTGTTTCCGTTTCTTGTTTGTTTGTTTGTTTGTTTTTTGGGCTTCCTCAGGTCAACTCATAAACTTGACGGCTGCTGAGATTTGGATTTCTGCGTGCGTCTGATGTCAGAGCCCGATGTTTCCATCATGATACTCTCCTTGTATGGAGAGGATGCGGAAGAGAATTATACACAAAAATATTTTAGTTCTAATTTTTTCCACCATGTGCATATGTAGCTTTTATTCAGGGATTTCATTCTTTTCAACCCTTCAAAAGTGGTTACTCAAAATTCCGAAAAATTCCTTTTTCTAAGCATAATCTCAGGAAGAATTCTTGCAAATTTCAATTTTCTGGCTATATAGGAAATAGAAGAATTAAATAATATGAGTCAGTTTTGCATCTAAATATATACAGATTATAGAAGATATACACGTGACTTGATAAGAATGAAGATAAGAATAAATTCACAGTCCGCTTCTCTCTCCATTCAAGGAAGCCCATTAATTTAAAGGTTTAGTTATGTTAAACACAAAGTCGTTTTGTCATCTACCACCAGATCTTGAAATATTTACTATTTTTTTTTCCTGAATAACACTACCTGATCTAATCGGCGATGCTCATAAAGACACTAATTCTCATTGTATCTTATCCATTAATACTTGGAATTATGATTTCAAAGTATAAAAGTGTTTTCCTTACTTTCTTTATTCACAGCTGAAGATTTTAAGACAACCATTCAAAGTACTATTGTGACATGTTTCAATTTATTTAAAAAAATCTTATCTAGTCAAATGTGCTTTTGTAGATAACTCTAATAAGGGATACGTACTCAAACAAAAAGAGCTTAGCAATGGACTACTTGAGGATAGGCGAGGCTTCGTAGTACAAAATGCCTAACCAGGCTACTGCATGGCTTGTGGAATAAACAAAGCCATGTGCTTCATTTTAACCCGTGTAGATATAGAGGGTGAATACAAGGATTTGAAGAGGATAAAACAATTGTAAACTTCAAAAATTTTCATATCGGATATGTCACGTTTTTTTTTAGTGTTTTGTTTATTTTTTGCCCTTTCATTTTCCGTCTGTTTATTTTCCGCCATCTTTCTCACTGTTTTACTCTTTTTTTAAAATTTTTGTGAATTCCTTTTATGCTAGCGTCTGTTTCATCATTCGTGTTTCTCTTTTCTCCGGTGGTCTTGGGTTTCGTTTCCTTTAGTTGACCTTTTGCCCCCTTATTTCTCTTCGTTGCTCTGTTTATTTGAGAGCTTCCTTTGCTTTCCTTTACATTGTCTTTGGCCAGTCAATCACTTCTTCTTTCGTGGCTTACCCGTCTCTTCGTCGCCTGTCCCGTTATTGATTAATTTTGTGTGTTTTGGTGACGTAATCAGTTATTCTTTTCAATTATTTTATTTCCAGAAAAATAAATAGTTGGTATCGGAATCGCTGAGCCGAAAAGTTGAATAAGATGTAGTCTCCACACTTATTTGAACTATTTTTATTTTTACCCTTTCCTTTCAATTTCTGCTTTTTCGTTATGAATAAGGACTAAGATTGGTGACATATGAGAGGTACGGTGACGGATACGAAACACCGATTGTGTAGGTGTCTTCAACTGCCGAAACACCTCAGCACGTTTGCCGCGGGAACTGATGGTTTTGCGAACTTGGTAGATACGACGAGTCTTACAAAAAACCCACAGCAAGGACTGATGGGATAACGTCGGTTAGCTGCCACAGCCAACTTAGTTTTGTAGCCTGCTGACCCATAACAATTGCTGAGAAGTCAGTGATTGTAGTGCTTTGCTGGACGCCGAATTACTCTGAGGAGCAGTGTCAAATCTGTCCAGGGCGTTGCCCACCGCCGCGACTTGACCGCCGCATCAGAATCCATGAACTGGGATAAGCGCCAGTGATATGTATTTTAAAAGTGCTACAGTGAGTCATTACAGTGAAGTGCTTTAATCCGTCCGACGATGGTACCTGTGTAATGTGTATCCGCGTGTGAATTGGATGCCTTAATTCAAACCTGGGATCCCATGGTGTATTGCAAGCAGCAATGATGCGCGTAAGTGACTGTTGGAATAGGCCTATTCGTTTTCGTAGGAAAACGTTTTGCTAGCAAATATCTCCTTCATTTTAATAAGTGTTAAACTGCATGTTCAATCAACACTACTTCTGACTTTTGAATTTTTTTTTTTCGTTTAATTGACATTTAATTTTATCTTGAACATTTTCACAAAGAAAGATTGTCAAGAAGATACTTTCTATGTTTTTTTAAGTTAACTTGATGCTGATTTCGTTTTGAGAAGTTTCTCAAAAGTAAAGTTAATCTTTTTTTCTTTAATGTGATACATTGTTCTTGACTACCATTATTATCATGTTTAGCTTGATGAAAGATTAGAAACATGGTGTTTTCTGAGTGAGCCTTAAGCCCATTGTTTTGATTGTTGACTATGTGTATTTACATTTAGCCTTACAGTAAAATTCATCTTATTAATCTTTACTTATCTTGGCTTTTATTTACTATTTATCCTTTAGATTATTATTATTATCTTTCGGTTGTTCGTAATCCCAAACGGAATGGTAGCGGAGCTTTTTTTATTCATTTTTACCTTGATTCACGAAATTATTTTAAGTAAAGTTCCCAAATGGTTAATTAAGGAAACATTTAACATAATAATAATATTTTTTTTTTCGTGTCAGATGTACAGTTGATTATAGCCTATTGAAGAAAACGACGGCAATATATTTTCAAAGAAGGATATCATTTAATGTACCACTTGAGGATAGGCGGGGCTTCGTAGTTACAAAATATCGCACCAGGCTACTGCTTGGCTTGTAGAGATGGAGGAAATGGTATGGAGGAAATAGTATATTTGTATAGAAGGACATTCCAAGCGTTTATACAGAATTATTAGAATAAGAAAGAAAGTTATACGTTTGTTCATCCCACAAGATTTCGCAGCACATGCTTACACGTGATACGTGACGCCGGTAGGGGTGTAAACATCAAGTGGTCTATTACATGTTTTGTAAGAAATTTTATTTTGTATGAATAACAGAAAAAAATTCTCAACCTTCCAAGTCGTCCATGTGGAGAATCAGCTGAAGTATCGAAATGCAGAAGCCAATGCTTTGATTCACTGTTTGAGAAAGCAAATATTCCTTGCAGGTAGGTGACAAATCTTAATCTTAAATAAGATAAATCTGTTAAAGGATTTTTTTAATTAAAAATTTAAAGTGAAAAACTTATAGAACAACGTGAGATGCTGTAGTTACATTCACGTTTTTAGAAGTTTAAGATTTTTTTTTAATGCCTGTAATTTTATTTTTTAATCGTTTTCATACTATTTATAATATTATGATAATATATTATGAGTTGAATTTTACTTTCATTGTTGAAAACAATTGTTTCACGTTCTTATGTTTCTTCGATGTCTCACGCACATTGTTATGAAACATTGTTGCCAGGATGAAATCAACTTCAGAGACATTCTGACAAAATGAGAAGCCTGATCATGATATATGTGAGCAGTGAATAGGTGAATGCCCAATGTTTGTTTAGTGCGGGTGCCACTCGTATCCGGAGTCTATAAAAACCGATGTTAAAAACACCAACTTCTGAGTCCAATTTTACTTTTATTTTCTCAACATCTTCAATTATTAAAATATATGTTTTTATTCTATAAATATCTTAACTATTTCAATGATTTTTAGCGGTCCCACGTTACAGTTAACATAGGGAACCGCTATTGCTTTTGTATTGTCTATCTGTCACACTGTGACATATACCCACTCGGTATATCGACGCAAGCTTATTTTCAAATAGTTTTGCAGAATCTTTTGATAGGAAAACTAATCCTCATGTTCTAACTGCAATTTTGAGATAACAGTATGCAATCGAGTCGGACTTGCACCGCTCGGCATGAGCAAACCCACTCTCCTAGCCTATTAACATCTGTCTGTGACTCGGGCTTTCTGATGTCAGACCCAACATCACTTCTCAAACTTATGCGCCATTTTGAAAATAGTGCAAACAACAAATATTTCAACATAGCCATACGTGTGCTTCCACAAAGAATTCCAAATAAATTTTTCATATTTTCTTAAAAACTGCAAAAAAGAAACCAAAAAAAATATGGTTTTCCAACAAGTTCTTCTCCTATAAGTATTAAGGATTCGATTTAATCTAAAAAAAAAGAAATTGCTTTTCGAAAATAATTAAATATTCTTAATACGATTTTATCCAAGTCTAAGCTTATTAATTGCCGTAGAAGTGGCTTCGATCCATTTTCCAGCGGGTGCGCTTGAAAAAATGCATTTTACCAAAAAAAAAAAGATGTCTTTTAGGATTTGAAAAAAAATGCGGCAAACACTTTTTAATTTTTTTAATGATTTTGCTTTAAAAAGATATATTTACTGATCATCGGAAGCGCAGTGGTGCCTCAAGAGATGACCATTCATTCATATTAGCGTCGGTACGGAGACCTTATTGTTTTACTGGTGACTGCTACTGGCTGATGATCGCGAAAGAGCTTAAAACAGCTGTTCCTGGATGTCACTTGGTAAACAATTTGGTCTCCGCATTGTTGTTTACATGAGTATACTCTTTAGGGTTTTGCTATCACATTTAATTTCTGAAAACAAATTAAAAATAATAGCAAACAAATATTCAAGGTGACTTCATCAAAGTCAAAGTGATTTATTTGTTTTGTATAAGTTTTAATATTTAGGAGATTATTACGTAATTTTACCATTTTCTTACTTTTAGTCTAATATTAACTAAAATGTTCATCATTAAACATATGAAACCATTTCAATAGTTAAAATGTTTATTTACGGTATAGGTGAGAACGGTGACACTTGATTAACATTTTGCTTTTCAAATTCTATCTGCCAAACGGCCAGTGTCAACCGACTCATGTTAGCATCAATGATGTGACTTATTAACGAGCAATCCTTGCCTTTGAAAACAGTTGACAATTGCACTTAAAACTCACGTATTTCATTTTCATCCACGTAGGATTAAGTCTGTGAAGGAGACATCATCCTGTCTTAAATTTGGCGAGATACATGTTCCGGATGTTTTGGAAAGCGAAATAAATAACGCAAATCCATTCCGTCGAAATCAATGGTTTATTTGCCATACTTCACCATTGGACTCGAAAGTTTCACCACTAGTTCTTCTTTCTCTACAATTCTTTGATTTCCTTTGTCATTGAGAAAAAAACTTGGTTACTGTTTGTCTTTTTTTTTAACAAACTTACTGTTACAGTATCATCGCTAACTGAAACTATCTGACCAGCATAATATTTCAACGTCTTTTTGATTGTTATCCAAACAACCAAAAAATCATTCTGTCCCCCGTCAAACTTTATGACTTCCTCAGTGCCATCTAGGTTTGTGGATGCAATCTCAATATCAAGGTCAGAGCTGAGAAGACTACTGTGTTCATTAGAAGAATCCTCCTCCCTCGGCTTTCGATTCCTCAAGACCGACCTCGTCCATTTTAACAGGCTGGCTACCCTGGATCTCTTTTCTGTCCTGTGAAGAAGAACCCCTCCAATTCTTGCCTTTCAAGAGATTCAGTAAGAACTCTGAATAGCCCTTACTTGTGATCTCTCTGCTGTCTAGAAGAATTTGCGAACATGGGCCCAGCCTTGGTGAGCGGAAGAATGTCCTGTGGTGAACGGCTAAAAGATGTCTGAGGCTCGAATGCGGTTGTTTTGTGTCTCGCAGCTAGCCTTTGCAAGTCGCTTTGATCTTCCAGATTGAAGCTGGCAGGTTCCGGCGTTTCGTTGACTGGTACTGGTCTGTCCATTACTCCGCTTGTGGGGAAGTCGTCGTCAGTGAAGATATCCGTGTAGAAGGGCAAAGTTCCTTTAACCCGAAACCCACTAAAAATGTTTGCTGGTGTTACAAAGTTAGGATAGATGCATCCCAACAAACCCACTATGTTGTAGATGATGATAGTCTTCCCTGGATGATTCGTATCCAGTTGGCAGCAGCGTCTTTGTAGTATGCTTTGAGTGGCCCAAACACTGCGATCCAATGACTCAGTGCCGTAGCTAGAGGATTGGGGGCCCCGGAGCAGAGCCGGCGCTAGGAGGGTGCGGGACCTCGGGCAAAATGAATTTTGCGGTGCCCTTGACAATCCAAAAAAAAAAAAAACCACAATCCTATTATTTTATCCTTTTTCTTCTAAGTTCGCCAACCCCTAACGCCGGCTCTGCCCGGGGCAACAAGTGTTTATGGTTTCGTAAAAAAAATCCCCCTTTCTTCGGGAGCCCCGGGGCACTGCCCCGGCTGCCCCGGTGGTAGCTACGGCCCTGCAATGACTGCATCTTATGGGAGGTGAGGGGCGGTATCTTCAACATGAGTATTCCGTTGCTTTGTGAGAAGTCAGTCGCCTCAACGTTCTTGTGGCTCTAGCAATTATCTAAACTGAGGAGATGTTGGTTTTCCTGAGAGCATGCTAAGTGTTTTTTAAAGTGTTCAAAACACTTCACAAAATTGGACCCTGTCATCCAGCCTGAATTGTGTATGGCACCTGAGGATCCTCTTGATGCTCTTACTAGCATTTGGCCTTACCAGTTGACTATGGGGAAAAATGAGGAAGGGCAGCCCATGGGCACCACAAGAGTTCACAACAGCAGAGAGTGTTACCGGTTAACCCTTTTTGCCGGATATAACCTTGTCAATTTTTTTATTTCTTTTCCCACCAGTGATCATTAGTGGTTTGTGGACTGTCGCTATTCCAATTTCGCCCAAGCTTCAAATGCACTCAGTGGGGAATGGAAACTTTCCATGACATTTCGAAGTTTGTCGAAAAATGTTCTGACTGTATGCTGGTTAAACGTAGGCTACGGGATTGGCTTGTAAGTTCGAGTTTTCGTAGTGCAAGGCCGCTGTTCGTCTCTAGAAATCCTCTAGCCCAATCGTCTAGCTCCCGCCACTTGTTTTTCCCAGGATGGTAGTATCGTCTTTCCATTAGAAGCTGTGGCCTCTTCCTTTAGCATCGTTACCGTCAAAACGTAGTATATTCGAGAGATTTCCAAATCTCCGAGTTGAGACCCCCTTCTTGTAAAAACTAGTGGCTTCTTGAATCCCAGTAACGAATCAATGCATTTTAGTGTCATCACGTTGCTGCTACAACATTTCGCCATCTCTTTCAATGAACCGCCATTTGTGACAGTTTCAACAGCCTCCTTCACGGTTGCAGGATCAGGCAGCTTCTTCTGTGTAGCTATATCTTTAAGCTTGTACTTCCTTCCGTTCTTTCATTGAAGGCAGCAGTATACCTTCCACAACTCCAAAATCGAGACTAACCCTTGGCCTTCGCCCATGTTTCCTATATGCTCCAGTCTCAGAGACAGATAATACTCTAGATTGAGATCTCGAAGATTCCCGGATAATCATGCTTGCGTACGCCGAAACACGAAACTCTATTCACGAATGTTCTCGAAGTCCACAAGCGTTGACAGAAAACCCCCATCTGGAGCCAGACTTGAACCGTTGTCTTCTCGATCCAACGGCAGACACATTAACCATTTCACTATTCGTCCTTCACATTGGGAGAGGTGATTCCGGATCCAGTCTCCCGACTCTGTGTGGGATCATATCTCTCGAAGGTTAGTTTAGTACTATAATTGCAACTATTTAGCCGAAGAACACTACAAAATGCAACGAAAACTTGCGCAAATACTTTCAAAGGAACTGAATTCACTAGTCTCGGTCACATCTACAGCCTCATCAATACCTATCATCTCCAGACCAAAAATTATATTCGCCAACAAAAAAAATTGAAAACACAAATGCATATGAAGTCTTAAGATGATAGAAGTCATTCCAAACCATTCTGATTGCCTTGCCCTAGTTGTTGTATCAGTGCTATCAGTAGGCCCGACAGTCTAACACGAGTTTTTTGAAGGGGTGATCAAGTCTCCTACGGGATCAAGTGTCACCACTGTCCCCTACTTAAATAATTTAATTTTTCAAACATCATTTATTTTTCAACAAATAAATGAACTGGACATGTGTATTATAAAAAAAAAATAAGCCTAGCAAAGATAAAAGTTAAAAACAGACATTCAGATTTTTAAAGTAATAATAATAATAATAATAATAATAATAATAATAATAAAGCTGCAGAAAATAATAAGAATAATAAAGCTGCAGAAAAGACTGTATGGATTTATACAAACGGGTGGAAAAGATTAGAGACACGATACGTAAGAGAAGACTGATATTTTATGGTCACCTTGTAAGAATGAGCGAATTTAGATTGACTAAGAAGATCTTCAACTATATCACCAACTTATAGTCGACGACTGTAAGTTGGTTTGAGGAAACTAGAAGAGACATGGAACAAGTTGGGATTAGTTCAGAAGAGATCTGGAATAGGAAAATGTTTAGAATGAGAGTTAATGGATTCCGGGGGTTCCAAGGTAAACAAACTACGAGGACCAAGGTAATCTGGTCAGATGATAGAAGACGGAAGCAGAGTGAGAGAATGAAGAAATACTGGGAGGAGAGGAAAAGACTATTCATTTAGTCAATTGTTTCCCGCGGTCCATAGTAGGTCAAACTCGAAAGAAGAAGAAGAAAGCTGTAGAAAATAATAATAATAATGATCTGAAGAAAACTCACGCAGACAAGATCAGTAAATACACAGACCTACCACATGAGCTCCAGAAGCAGTGGAAGCAGGACCGAGTACGTGTTGTACCCATCGTCTTGTCCGCCACTGATCTGGTACCTCACACATTGCACCACAGTCTCAGCACACTAGGACTTCACAAAAACACTGATGCACAACTGCAGAAGGCTGTGGTACTCAACACAACACGCATAGTTAGGAAATTTATGGACACAACCACACATCCCTAATCATTCTTGCACACGTCTTGGCAGTATGTGCTATGGTCCTTGACCCGCCATATTGTTTTTGCTGGGGAAACCCAAGGTTTGAAACATGCAAACATAATAATAATAACAATAATAATAATAATAGCAACAACAACAACAACAACAACAAAAACAATGGCAATTAAAAGCAAGATAAGTGAGTGAGAAGATGCTTGCAACTGCTTCAAAACAGAGAAGACGAATGAAATTCAAACTAAAGATTTCTTGGCTGAATTCATTTCTTTAAGCATATCCGCTGGAAAATGCGGCGAGGCCGTTTATATGGCAATTAATAAGCTTAGATGTTTCGTCTGTTCTCCTAGTAGACAGACAGAATCAGGAAGAAGCGGCCATTTTTTTCAAGGACCAACAACGTTCTTTGCAGTTGTTTTCACTGTATTTTCATATCTGTGATCATTGTTATGCAACAATATACTCATGCTATAATGTTCAACAGAAAAGATCTCAGCAAAAGAACTTATTGATCATTGGAAAGTCATGAATTATCATTGGTTAAGTAAGAAGTTTTGAAAATGAAATATCTACATACATTTGCCTGGATGGAAGAACGAAGGAATTTTATTTTAATCCTTAATCCTCTTTTTTTGTATTTATTTCGAAATGTTTGCTCAATTTATTTGAAGGAATTCCTGTTTCTTAAAACAAAGATACCTAGATATTTCATATCAAGTCATTCAATACGAATTAATCTTTTCAATGACCTATTTTTGTGAGTGAAGCAACAAACACAGATAGTGGAGATTATCCCTGTAATTTTCACTGCTACCTTGTCGATCGAATGTATAAAATTTCGAAGGCTCATTGTTATGATTCCGTAGAAAAAAGTTTTCGTTTCACAAAGAGTTTTAATAACATATCACAAAAAGTAGTATTCTTACAATAATAAGGCAACCCAGGATTAAATTCAGTCAATTTAGGCTATTTAAAATTTAACAGCAATAAAACGTTTTTGCTCAAGTCTATACATAGCTCAGAATTAGATATTTCCATAATAATAAATATGTTGATAAACTTGATAAACTTCTTTTAATAACTTCAAGACTTCTAAAATTATATAATATATCTCTTCCTGCAACAGTAAGTTTCTTCAGGTTTATTTGAGACAGGCAAAAACTTTCCTCTTCCTCACAGAATCCGTTAAATATGTTAAGATTTTACATCTTAAGATTTTTACATATTGTATTAAGATTTACATAAATATATTAAGATTTTTACATTTTTAAAATGATGCCTTGTAGTCTAGGCTGTGGCCTGTCACTGATATGTTGACATCCCAGAGCTGAGTTCGATGTTTTGACTTTGTTTTTTCACAACGTTCAATGGGTACAATGTGAACTGCCCCTTATAATATATAAGAGACGACGGATATTCTTTTAAATAGCGAACATGTCTGATGTCTGTTGAAGCCAAAGACACGGGAATTCGATTAAGAAAAGATTATTTTTTTTCAGTTATTAAAATTAGTTCCGAATGTTCACTGTCACTACGTATTAATGTTGAATTGCTAAACCACTCTGAACATTAGTAGCAAGGAATATATTAATTGCAATACGTTTTCCTGGAATTTCATTATTTTAAATTCATACAAGAGGAATATATCAGACAGGGATTCCAATGACATTGTTATATTTCTCAAACAATTTTTACTGATCAATTGTTTTGATAAAAGTTTTGAACAAAATAGCTTATTGAGTAGCTAATTCCTTTTATTTTTTTATTAGATTTTCAAAGCAGAAGTTTATATGTTAGTATCGAAATTTTTTAAGAAAGACTGATATTGTCTTTCACTTCAGCAAGGTCCGTACGCGTCCTCATAAACACGATCTTTCAGGATTCCCCACAGCCAGAACAGAAATCACATGGATTAAGGTCTGGTGAACGGGTAGGCCACGCCTCTGGAAAGTGTCTCGACAGAACACGATCATCACCGAAGTGGGCACGCAGAAATTCCTTTACTGGGCGACCAATATGCTGTGCTGCACCTTCTTGCATGAAGACTGTTGTCTGTAAACACCCGCGTTCTTTCAAGGGTTGAACCATATGCTGTGTCAAGAGTTGACAGTAATGTACACCGATAGGACCTGTCATCTCCTCAAAAAATATGAAACCAGAATGAAATCCGTGGTGAATTCACACTATGCAGTCACGATTGAGGGATTGAGGAGCCCCTCATGTGACAATTCTGCATGTTCACAGCGCCGTCAAGTGTAAAATGCGCCTCATCTGTCCTCAGAAAGTTCCAGGCCATGAATCGCCGAAAGGCATTTTAGCCAAGAAACTAACCGCAATGACGTCTGGCCACATTTGTGGTTCTTGCGGCTGTAACTAGTGCAATATCTGGATCTTATATGGGTACCAGTGAAGAATGGACCGCAAAACCGTGGACCATGGAAATGTTAATTCACATGCTACTGCTCGCACACTGGTCGCTGAGTACTGGGCCACTGCCACTCTGGCAGCTACTGCTACTGCTACTTCGTGAAAAAGGTCCTTCGCAATCGGACGGCGTCCTCTTCCTGGCTGTACACCTAACTCCCCTGTCCCTTCGAATTTCTGTATCATCTTTCGTAAACCCTTTGCCGTCATGGTTCCTGTTCGCAATCCCTTGAAACGACAATATTCTCGCAGTGATGATGCATTGATGCTGCTGTTCTGGTAATAGAGCTTCACCAGGAGTGCACGTTCTTTCTTTCCCAATGGCATGGCGATTTCTGCAGATTGATCGTTCACAGACGCATTGCGCGTTTCATACAGCGCCACTTTTTCACCTGCTGGCAACTGTTTGATGTAATTTGCTTTTCGATGGAATTCTCTTCCCCGTGCTCAACATAGCTTATACTTAAACTTGCATTACTATTTGTGCAATAACGCGATCTGCAGATAGCGACGAAGTGGGAACTTTAATTATAACCACCCGGTGTGTGTATATAAAAAATTAACTTAAATAAATTACAAAAAAGCAAGAAATTTAATAGGAGATTTTGCAAATCCTTATGAAATTCTTAATATATGATATTTCAATGATTCCAAAATTTGTTGTAAATTTGGAACATTTTTAATCTCTACCATTATCTCTATCTATGAACGTTTTTGATAATGTTTCATGATTATGTAATCTAAAGCGAATATTTCACTAAAATTAAGTGTCCTCCTTTATAATGTTTTTTGTTTATTTTTTAGATTACCTTTTATGAAGAACCGTTCCTTGCCACTCTGTCGAAGTTCAGAAGACGTTAACAAAACTCTGGAATTTTCATTAATGACGAATAAAACAGATGATGATTGGTGTCATTGTCTCCCAAAATGTGAAGAATATTTTTTGAGCGCTAGCATCAACGCTAACAATTATCCAGAACTTTCAAAAGATTTTTTCATAATTAGGCAAGCTTTAGGCAATAATTATATCAAGACAACAGAACAGTATTTTAATGACTCCCCATCTTCATTATTTGCAAAAATTAGTGGGAGTCTTGGTTTGTACTTAGGTTTCTGCATTTTTACAGTCTTCGAGATTATTGAAGGAATCTTTATAGTTTGTCTGAAAACACTAAAAAGGAGATTCTAAAATTTGTAAACCTCATTTCATTTCTCTTGGTTTTAATTGAATTAGAATTTAAAAAACGATATTATGGGAAGATCTTTATTTGCTACTAATCTTTACTTTTAAAATTTTGCAAAAACTAAACACTATAGATTGTGAAAAAAAATCTGGATTTTCTCGTGGTCCTCCTTTTTGTTTATTTAATGCTGACAATAGAATGCAATTTTTCTTTCTATCATTTACGATTCTGGAGATTCGCAGTACTGAATATTGACTTTGAATTATGTATTGTTTGTTTCATATTTCTAAATTTATAATTTTTCACATTGAGACTTGATAATTTAGAATTCATTCGCCTATTAACAATTCAAAAACTTATAATTATTACTAAAAAAAGATTACTATATCTTTTATAGTATTTTTAATAGTTTACAATTTATTACTTTCCTCTACCCTAACAGTCGATTACCTTTTATTTATTTAACTTTTTATATAACACCAATTATGAAAGACTTTATAACATAAAGAAATAAAGTCTGATTTTATTTCTTTACATAATAAAACACTGAAACATAAATAGCCTAATACTTATTATATTAAACCTCAAATTTAAAAGTTAAATTTACATTGAACCACCAGATTTGATTTTTGTAGCCCTTGTTTGTGGGTACTTCTCAAAAAAGGGCCATTTACTGGCAAGTACCTTAAGTAAGTCAAACAGTAACCCTCAGATTAATAGCAAACTTTAAAGAATTTAGAGTAATAACAGTTCGTGATGATCACTTTTATTTAAGGGCGAAAATCGGAAAATAAATTTTATCAGAAACTAATTTATACTTAGGAATTCGAACATCAATTCGTTCAAGTAAATTTCTATAATTTCAATAATTGTTATTATTGTATTCAAGTTTTTATTGCTACAGTTTCACGATCTATTAGTATATTCTCGATTAGTCCAGGCAACGAAGCAAAAATAGGGGAAATAATTTGTGTAAAAGCCAATTTTGGCACAGTTGTAGAGGAAGGCGCCCTGAACAACATACTAAAAGTACTGATGGGTGGGGGTGGAGCTAACGGGTGGGTGGGGGTTTAAAGGTCCCTTTCTTCAGTGTTTCGTGAATTACTCGAAAACTATGGCATATAGCAAAAACATGTCCGTATACTAAAGTAATCTACAGAAAATTCTCTACAAAAAAGGTCCTGTACACATTTTCGCTGGGATGTATACTTAAGGAGATATGGAGGGGAGGAAATGGACAATGTGGAATAAATGTTTGTTTTGTTGTTAAAAATGGCACGTTTATTCCTCAATAAGAAATCCATAGTAATTTGGCGAAGTCCTAATTATCTTCAAAGTTGAAACTATCGTCATCGTCGACGGTGTCTTCGATGGGGGCTCCGTTAGTGCAGGAGCCGAAGCATACGCCGCAGACCCTGGAGCAGGCAATGCCTGCTTTCCGGCACCCGCAGCGCAACCCACACCCAGTCGTGCATCGGCAAAATATGGTGTTGAGAATGGATGCAGGTGCCACAGGATCGTTGGTTGTCACCGGCTGCAGGATGCCATTGTCTCCCCTGGCCCAACCCCATTGGGTTGGTGGTAGAGGGTTGCCGAGCCATTGTTGAATCTGGAAGAAAGGAAAAACACAAACGGAAGTAGGTAGCCCAAATAGATATTTGTAATGAAAACAATACAGTAATTGATAACGATATGTACAGAGATATACCTGTAGGTATACTCTCAACGAGTGCTGCTTCGAAGCTCCTCTGGTAGGAGGAAGAGTGGCCATATCAGATTTCGGCTTCGTCGATGCTCTCAAAAAAGCCGAGTACCGGAGTTTGTTGAGGTTGTGTTCTTGTGCTGGCGCTTGGTAAATCGCCAGAAACAGCTTCTCGTCAGCTTCTGCAATACCCTCAGGTAATGTTGAAGGATCATTGAAAATGTCTGAGATGTGATTTGTCAGGTCAGGTTGAGCTGTGAACAGCCTAGCAATTCCCACTTTGCTCTTCCCATGGATCGCCGAGGTGGTGTCGCAGCCGGAAAAGCTGTGGAGGAGGAGGATCGTCTTGGCGAATGGGAGCTGTTGAAGTTGTCGCACTGAAAACAATTTGGTCCCCATATTTATCCTTCATTCTGGCTTTGATGGTTTTCACATTTGGTGGTTCTCCCGTAATCTGTTCCAACAACTCATCCATTGGGAATTGGCAATTATCATTTCCTTCAATGTAATCATAGATTTCCTTCATTGCTTCTGAAATCCCTTCATCAATAGGGCGTCCAGCTTTTCTTTTGGAAGGTAGAGTGGCAAACGTGAATTTTTTGTAACAATCCATGTGATATATTGCATCTACTGCGTGTAGATCTCCAACAGTGCAGATACGTCTTACTATATCGTTTCCCCAAGCATCCTTTCTTTCCCTCCCTCGAACGATCACGGAATTGTGAAATGTGGTCGTACAAACTTTCACAACGGTTCGACGCTTGGAATAGGGTTTTTTGCTCTCCCTCTCTTCGTCATATGTTTCCGTGCAGAAAAAACAGTTTGTTTTAAAATCGAATTTCACTTGTGCTGAACGCAACGCCGAGGCATAACGTGATGTTGATGGTTGCTCTGCAACAGCTTCTTCTCTCAAAAACCTTTTTATTGAGTCACTTCGGACGTATTCTCTTCTGCAAGCATTGTGAACAACACCATTCGTCTTACTCCTGAAACCTTCATCTTTCCCATCTGTCCTTAACACACTTGCCTTCACTAACCCAATTATACCTTTTTTTCCGACTTTACACAGGTCGCTTTCAACTCCACTCTCACAAATTAAACACTTCTCAGCCATAGTCACATAGCAGTCCACACAGCCGTGTTCTGTATGGTTTTGTAGCGCCGGTACTGTAATTCAAATTCTTCTCGCTTGAGTAGTTCGAAGTTCACTTCTCTTGTATATCAGCAACTGGAAATTGTTAAAACTCATGCCTTCACGAGGCGTGTGCATCAGCACGTGTGTTAAAAAAGTAAGGCTAACGTTTCATTGTTAAGTTGTTATTGACAATCTGCGTATTCGCAAAAATTCGCTCTGTAAGTTTTGCTTGTAATGAAACAGTTTTTAATCTCAAAATGTAACAGTTTTAATCTGAAACGTAACAGAAATAAAACAAATAAAATTAATAAATATCCGGGACATCTCACACAAGGTTGTCTGATTCCATACTATGGGTTCCTGCGACAATTAAAACTGATAATAATGTGTTTACTTGAAAACAACTAACTTTCCTTCCTCCATATCTCCTTAACTATACATCCCAACACAAAAGTGTATAGGACCTTTTCTGTAGCGAAATTTTATGTAGATTAATTTAGTATTTAGACTTTTTTTTCTATATGCTATAGTTTTCGAGTTATTCATGAAAAACTGAAAAAAGGGACCTTTAAATCCCCACCCACCCGTTAGCTCCACCCCCACCCATCAGTACTTTTAGTATGTTGTTCAGGACACCTTCCCCTACAACTGTGCCAAAATTGGCTTTTACACGAATTATTTCCCCTATTCGGCCTTTTTTGGTCTTCGTTGCCTGGACTAGATAGCCTGTTACAGTTTATTGTATTCACGGACTGATTGTAATACATTCACAAAAGCTTGTTAAAGTTTATTATTTGAATTGAAACTCTTAATGTAAAATGAATTCGAAGAAGAGGAATATATTTTTTTCCCTATCCATATTAATCTGAAGTTTTCTTGCATAAAGAAGAAGAAATATCACGATTAAAATATTGTAATAGAAGTTTATCTTAATTTGTTATTTCATTAAATGAAGATTATGATGTTTCGAGAAATATAATGTTTATTTATATTTCATTAAAATGTAATTCACAGTAAAAATTTGCCTAATAATAACTCAGCTAATATTTATATCACTTTACAAGTTTAGCAGTTAATATTTGATTTAAAATCTAGTCGATATCTGTAAATATAAATAAGAGTTTACAGAAGGCTGAATTTTCGAAGTTTTCTCAGCAGTACAGCATTGAGCTTCATATGTACAGTATTGATATCACCAGGGAATTTATCCAAAATCTCTTCTAATTCATTGGACGGGTTTTGATTGTTGATTAGGCTGCTTCCAGGAAGAAGATTGACTTTAAAATTTCAGGTTTCTTTAAGTTATCATTGAAAATGTCAGTGTAAGGTTGTATTTTTTACATTAGTTTTTTTTTTATATATTCAAATTTTACAGTCCTGCTAGGAAATTTCCCTGTTGATAGGTTCTGGTGTAATTTTAATTTTAACAATCTTATTAATTTATAGTTGCTAATAATGCGAAAACCATGTAATCTACACATCTCCACATAATTAATAATGCAATATACATGTAATCTTTTCATCTACACAGTATTATTAATGCAATATAAATGTAATCTACATATCTACACAGTACTAATGATGCAAAATATATATAATCTACATATCTGCACAGTACTAAGAAGGCAATATACATGAAATCTACATATCTACACTGTTAAATCAATAAGATTTAAAACACATATTCCAAAGTACGTCCACTCTAATGTGAAACTGCAGGCATGCGTATATATATATAGCTTGGATTTCAATGTTGTAATTATTTCAACCATTTTATCTTATTTTCTGTAATGTGATTAAAGAGTTTTCTTTTTAAGTCTTTAAAATTTTCTAGGCTGCTTAAGTTTTCGTCAAATTGACTAAATATGTTAATAATTATTTTACTTTTAATCTTAATCCGTAGATATTTTGAGGTGCTTCAAATTTTGGTTTCTTATAGTTAGAGTTAAAATTTAATATCTCAATAATGTTGAAACAATATTTTTCATGATGTAAAGATCGATGTAACCACATTCAATTATCAAATCAATGTTTCTAAGAATTTACTGCATATCTGTATTGATGATTTTGTAACCCGATATGTTAACAAAAATCTAACTAAACAACTATAGTATATTTCTGAAAATATTATTTGCATTTATTTAACTCCTCGGGGTTCAACGTTTCACAATAAAATACTGGTAATAATATTTAATCAAAATTTCTTAAATAGCTTAAAAATTAAAATACATTAAGTTACAAAAATTCAAACATTCAAAATGCCATATAGGTAACGGTGAGCAATTCTACAAAATCAATAGATCAATAAATTAATATCAAATCTTTAAACATAGAGCATTATATTTAGTCCTATCGAATTAATACTTTCCAGTTCCAGCAGACAAGAAACTTCAATTAAAAGTTTTTTTTTCTGAATAGGTTTCAAATTATCATAGTACATAGATGGTTTAAGATACATTAAAATTAAAACTGTCCCTTTTAAGTTTTCTCAAAAAACCCCATTTCGAACCGAACACCAATAGTTTTCTTTCTCTTTGATCTGGCTTCTTCAAAATCCTACCTACCGCTCTCCAATGATTTAATCGATGCGATGGATAGATTTAACAAGAAGTACATAGCATAAATTTGCAGTCTAGGGGAACAGGGTCCGATATACATTAAACGTCGCTGAGAACTTTCAACCTAGGGTTGAATAAACTTCTTACAACGAAATTTCCGAAAACATTCTAGTAGAATGGTCACATTCTAAACTGACCCGAAGGCATGAAATACTTTCTCTTCTCCTTTATTTTTAGGATGCAATACTACCACTGAAAGAGAAAGTCTTTGATCAGTTTATCACTTTTAGAAACATATTCATAAAGCTATATTCGGCAAATTACTGTAAATGTAATTGGAATTTATTTTACTCAATTTCTTTCTTTTCTTTCTTTTAAGGTCTCCGGATAGACCCAATAGTTAATAACAGTTAGAGCTCGTATATTATTTTTTAAGGTTTAATTCTTGTTAGGTTCATCTTTTGAACCCTTCTATTCAAACGCTGTGTTTTTCTTTTTGTGTTCAAAGTCATTGTTATCCTTGCTCGTTTTCAACAAAACAAACTCACTACAGGAACTCTCTAACAAACATCACAGAAATTCACCAAAAAATATAATATTGTTTTTTCTTCTTTTTTGTGAGTGTTTGGTTTTTTTTTTTTTTTCAATATTATCCAAACAAACTCAAGACTTAAGAGAGAAAATAATAATAAAAGGAAATTAAAAAAGCATCAAAGATAATAACAAAACCAACGGGAAGTCCATTCCCTACTGATTCCTAGACGAATCCTAAGTTAGATCTACAACACACAATGAACCATTCACTAACATTCCTCGGATGGGACTTCCTAACTGTGATACATGAATTCTTTTAATAATCTTTGGTTCCGCAATCTTACTAATCATAAACAATACTTCGGAATTTCTTTTGATGTCTGATAAGGATCTTCGAATGTAGGAGATAAAGTTTTAACTATTTCAGAAGGTTTATTAGATAAAACATGAGTTCTAAATAACACAAGGTCATCTATGTTGAAATGACATAATAGGGATCAGGATATAATTCTGTTCATTTAATGAAGATAATTTGAATGACATAATAGGGATCAGGAGATAGTTCTGCTCTTTGAATGAAGCTAATTTTAATGATAAAATAAAAGGGATCAGAAAATAATTCTGTTCATTGAATTAAACTAATTTTAATGATCTAATGGGAATTAGGAAATAATTGTGTTCATTTAATAAAGCTATTTTAATGACATAATAAGTATTAGGAAATAATTCTGTTTATTGAATTAAGCTAATTTTAAAAATATAATAGGGATCACAAAATAATTCTGCTTATTGAATTTTTGTTCGTAAGTGATTAAACCCTAAATCCTTCAAAAATAATAAACTATAACAAAATTTAGTTAATACTATATGTGATTTTGAATTAATAAAATTGATAATTAAAGTTTAAAAGCACTTGACTACGGTCTGGAAGAGCTTTGTTCTATGATTTTTTCCAAGGTTAATTATTCTCTAGACCAGTCTTGCAATCCACTCGCCTATCTGAAAATTCATGACCGGATGTTATAGTCGGGTGGGCTTTGTATCGATTGCCTAAACTCATTTAAGAAATGCCTTAAACAGCCCCATGGATCATATTAAGTCCATGTAAAATGACCCTAATTTTTGCCATTTTTTAAATGTATTTTATTTTATTAAATTACAAGAATTATTTAGTGCTGGAAGCGAAATTTTTAAAGATATCAAATAAATTACAAAAATAACTTTGCAGAAGATGAAAATCTAAACGCTAAATGAGAAAGAGTGAAAATAACTCATTGTTTACTATTGATTTTAATTACTAAATAATAATCATGTAGATTAGAAAAAGAATAAAATTAATCAGAAAATTGATGAGCATGCGATTTCACGTTTTTAAATCGTGGTATTTTCTTTAAATAATACTGATAACCGTTTCTAGTTGATAGCTGATGGCAATAGTTTTGTAAAAACGCTATAAAAAAGTGAATGTAAAATAATATTGAAAACTGTATTTTCTAAATTAAAATTTCATAATTACCTTTGGAGAAATAAATGCTAACATAGTTACCTGCATATGTATAACTTCTATGATGATTTCAGTAATTTCCAGAATTGCCAGCAGATTAATGTCAACAAATACTCCTAAACTTCCTCCTACTTCAGCTATTAATTGTGATATGGAATACCATTCCTGCTCCATTATAATATTTTTTTGTCTTTCGAAATACTGGATGAACGTTATCTCATGCAGTTTCTGAACAATTTTAGCTATTTGTGGAATAAAAAAATAAAGAACTTCAGAGCATTTTCGAGGACATTGTCGTCTACACTCATCTTTTTTAAGATGTTGTTTAATAACATACAAAGAGTTTTTCAAGAGTTTAGGGTCGTCACAATATTTCAACGAAGCATTTGTCAAGAATGGTAACCTAAATGTTAACAAAGAAACAAAACATAAAAAACAAACAAATAATAAATCATACACATTAACATAGGGGAGTCCAAGTTTTCTGTATACAGGTTGAGGATGAAGCGAAAATAGTTTGGGAGGTAATAATATAGGTCATTCTCAGGAAAAAAGATTATTGATAAAAAAGAGATTTTACGTGTTTCTAATCTGTATTGATCAATTTTAATTTCACATGAAATACAATGATGTTGGGGAGTTTATAACAAATTTTTGAACCATCAACTGACAACTTAATTCACTTTCCCACTCTTGTGAGAACATAGTGTTGCTCATTTGAATATTCGAGTGGTGTTCAAAAAAAGACATAACTTACTAAAAAACGCACAAATAGTCCAATGAATAGAGGTGTTTTACCTTACAAAAGGTCCGGTAGTTTTAATTTTTTGATATGTTTTCTAGGATGGTTAGTAAGTGTTTAAAATGCAAAATGCATAATTCCTCCCCGCCGCGCCCGCCGCCATCTTAAAAAAAACAAAAATAATTGATACTTTCTTTAGATTCTCGCTTATAAGTCTGCTTGGTGCATTTAGCTACAAAAAAGTTCTACGCAATGTTGTAGAGAATACAATTTCCGACAATATGGTTTTTAAATTTTGTTTCTAGGACTGATAGTTACGGAGATATGCACTTTTTGAAAAAATAAAAAAAAAAACGCAATTTCCAGAAATTTGTAAAACTTCTAACTTTAGGACTCTGTAATTCAGATAAGGCCTATTCTAGGGAAACAAGTATCAGAATAAAATGTGTAGGGAATTTAATTACCCACAAAATTACCTACAAATATAGTTTTATGAATCAACCCTACGGAGTGGGGGGTAAAAACAAAATCAAGAACAACGGAATATTGCGGTTTTTGCTATTGTGACGCACTAGTCCAGCAAATAAGAGACCAAAGAGGGGGGTACCTTACAAAAGGTCCGGTAGTTTAAATTTTTTGAAATGATGTCTAGGATGGTTAGTAAGTGTTTAAAATGCAAAATGCACAATTCCTCCCCCGCCGCGCCCGCCGCACCCGCCGCCATCTTAAAAAAACAAAAAAAAATTGGTACTTTCTTTAGATTTTGGCTTATAACTTCGTTTTGGTGCATTGTAGCTACAAAACAGTTCTACACAATGTTGTAGAGAATACAATTTCCTACAGTTTTTGTTTTTAAATTTTGTTTTTAGGACTGATGGTTACGGAGATATGTTTGTTTTGAAGAAATAAACAATAACGCACTTTCTGGAAACTTGTCAAACTTCTAACTTTAGGACGCTGTAATTCAGTTATGGCCTACTCTAGAGAAACAAGTATCAGAATAAAATATGTAGGGAATTTAATTACCTACAAAACGCATGTAAATGTTTTGACCCTACGGAGTGTGGGGTAAAAAAAAAGTGGGCTGCGACACCACTTCAACCATTTTTGGGTTTGGAAAGAATAAATTCTGCCAACTTTTTAGGAAAGACCATCATTGCTGGAGCAGGCGGAGAGGTTCGGGGACCTTGCTACCACTCCCCATAAAATTTGAGCTGCAGGGGAGAAAATCTTGGTATACCTGTATGGTGGCAGTAACGAACAGTCATTGAGTCACTTCACCACAGCAAATTCATGACCAGTACCATCAAGCTCAATCTGGCTAAACTACCTCCGACCACTGACGCAGCACATTTCCACTTCCTGAGTTCATACCAGCCGGTCATGGAGTATTTGGGGATTGTCAAAGACTCGATCGAGTGGGGGCTGGTGTAGAGGAGCTCAAGGACTGGAACCCATCAGGATGAGTAGCGACCCTGCTCCTCCTAACCTGCTTAAGACCATCTCATGCAAATGCACAACTGGCTGTATGGGGGCGTGTGGCTGTAGAAAGGCGGGCCTCAATTGTTCCGCCCTATGCAAATTCTGTGCTGGCCAAGAATGTGACAACAGGAAGGAGGTCCTCGTCGACGACGAAGACGACGACGATCGAGGAACTTCGCCGTTTGACGAAAATGAAGAACCCGACTTCATTAACTCACCCCCTATGAAACGAGCGAAGCGGATGTAAATATGTTTTCTTTTCGGTTTTAGTTCAATTAATATCGATTTTGGTATGATTATTAATGCCGTTTGTTCTTACTTTTTTACATACATGCATCTTTAAAAATTGTATCTGCTGTGTTGGTGGGATATTTTAAATTGAATATCCGCTCTCACCAGTAGGTATTCCAGCGAAACAATACCTGCCTCATGAGCATTGCGCTGTAACATGTCAGAAACTCAAGTAGGGTGGTTTACACTAAAATTTCAAGCCAACACTGGAAGGTAATTGGTGAAATTTTTTTAGATACTGTGTGCGTCACAAAAACAAAAACCGCAATATTCCGATGTTTTTGATTTTTTTTTGCCCCACACTCCGTAGGGTCAAAACATTTACATGCGTTTTGTAGGTAATTAAATTCCCTACACATTTTATTCGGATACTTGTTTCTCTAGAGTAGGCCATAACTGAATTACAGCGTCCTAAAGTTAGAAGTTTGACAAGTTTCCAGAAAGTGCGTTTTTGTTTATTTCTTCAAAACAAACATATCTCCTTAACCATCAGTCCTAAAAACAAAATTTAAAAACAAAACTGTAGGAAATTGTATTCTCTACAACATTGCGTAGAACTGTTTTGTAGCTACAATGCACCAAAACGAAGTTATAAGCCAAAAACTAAAGAAAGTACCAATTTTTTTTGGTTTTTTAAGATGGCGGCGGGCGCGGCGGGGGAGGAATTGTGCATTTTGCATTTTAAACACTTACTAACCATCCTAGACATCATATCAAAAAATTAAAACTACCGGACCTTTTGTAAGGTACCCCCCTCTTTGGTCTCTTATTTGCTGGACTAGTGCATCACAATAGCAAAAACCCCAATATTCCGTTGTTTTTGATTTTGCTTTTACTTCCCACTCCGTAGGGTTGATTCATAAAACTATACATGCGTTTTGTAGGTAATTAAATTCCCTACACATTTTATTCTGATACTTGTTTCCCTAGAATAGGCCATACCTGAATTACAGAGTCCTAAAGTTAGAAGTTTTACAAATTTCTGGAAATTGCTTTTTTTTTTTTTTTTTCAAAAAGTGCATATCTCAGTAACTATCAGTTCTAGAAACAAAATTTAAAAATTAAATTGTAGGAAATTGTATTCTCTGCAACAATGAGTGGAACTTTTGTGTCGATAAAATGCCCCAATTAGAAGATATAAGCGAAAATCTAAACAAAGTGCCGTTTTTTTTGGTTGTTTTAAGATGGCGGCAGGCGCGGAGGGGGAGGAATTGTGCATTTTGCATTTTAAACACTTACTAACCATCCTAGACAACATATCAAAAAATTAGAACTACCGGACCTTTTGTAAGGTAACTCCCCCTTTTTTGGTCTCTATTCGTTGGACTAAAAGGGGAACATAGAGAGCACTGTGGCTGAACAGATGAGCTCAACAACTATGCTCACAGATGTACGATACAAGCGGCAGATAGTTGTCAAAATTTGCTACTTAGTGCTATCAATAGATACAGTAACCTCTATGTTCCGGTTTCCATGCTATTTAGGGAGTTCGGTCTTTTCTTTAACATTCCTCGTATTTTGACGTTCCTAACATCTAAAATTCAAATATCGAAACGTTTCAGTACAGGACACTTGTTTTATATTGAACTTTTTTTTCTTCGAACGAACGTTACCATAACATCTAAAAAAAAAATTACCTTAACTTTCTACATTGATGTACATCATCAGTCAATCAAATATTTAACTTTTAATTATTTATATATTATGTTATTATTTAAAAAATAGAATAAAATTGCGATTAATTTTTGAACCGATGTTTACAGTCGTTACATCTATTCATAACTTCAGAATAAATTAATTTTGATTTCCAATTTCTATTTGGTTAAATATAGTTGATGGAATAATAAAATAAATTAGATACTTCTCATTGAATTTAAGTAAAAAATAGAACTATTCTTCATTTTACAAGAAAGTCAGAAACAAATCCTGTCTAAAATTATTGAATGTGATATTTTTTTGATTTATTAAAATAACAGAACATCTTTCGTTGGCTTTCCACTGAGCAAATTATTGAAGTGTCTGTGAAGAAGAAAACAAAGGTTCCGAGCAGAACTCGTGGACTCCGCCTCAAGAGAGAGAGGCAGTGTGACTCTATTAAATGCAGAATGCAGAGGGATTATAATTTGTCTTTAAATAAGCAGGATTTGTGGAATGCCACAATTTTTCATCCTTCTTCTCTGATTAAAGATGAGAAACGGTTCAGCATTAACGGAAAGTGAAGTAGGACTGAGGTTCACTTCTGCATTAAAGGCTGATGTTTGTCAACGCATTTTCTGTAAATTATTGTGTTGTAGAGTTTGCTTCAATATGTTTTTATTTTAAATAACGACTAAACACTACATTGAGATAAAAGAGGTTAAATGTATTAAAATCTAATGAGAGCTACATAAAAGTATTAAATACGAAGTTTGAGAAAGATCTGTTGATTATTTTCGAATTATTTCTCTCCCAGAGTCAAAATCCATAAAAAAACACATTCACATACATATCACTAAAAAAAAAGTTTGTTCTAGACAGCATCAAAAAGTTCTATATATCAGGATATGTATACTTAGAACAATTAATATCATACTTGATTTATAAGCTATGCATTAGAAATTAAACTAATTACTTACATTAGAAAATATTTTGCATGATGAATATTCTTTTCATTACTGTCGTCGAGAGAAATTAAGTAAAATTAAAATATTAGCAGAGATAATCAATCGCTTTATTTTATGCTTATTTTAGCATAAAACAACTTTTTAATTAGAATACAGCAAAATCAACTTTATATTCTTGTTATTTTGAAACTTCAGAGACATTATCTTTTAAATTTATAGAAAACATGGAATTTCTGGTTTAATATACAGAGTGTTTAAAAAAGACATGTCAATATTTAAGGGGTTCATTCCTGAGTTTATTGTAAGAGAAAAAGTTCCCGTACACTTGGGTCCGGAAACGCTTCGTTTAGAACGTACAGGGCGTTAAAGTGTTATGATTTTTCTAGTTTTTCGGAAATTACTCCTACAATTGTTAAGAAATCGCTGTGAAGTTAGGAATACTGCCTACCCTGTAGGAGATCAATAGTGTGAGTAGGTTATCAACATTTAATATCTACAGGGTGATATATTTGCGGGGGTCAGGTTCACTTTGTCTCCCCGAGCTTTCTTGTTTGACGCCACTGATCGGTAGCAATCAAATATTTGGATTTAACACAGAGGCGTAGCGTGGGTTTCAGCCACCCGGGGCGGAGGCCAAATTCGCCGCCCCCTTATTTAGATATTTAAATCCAAAAGGCTCCAAAATTTACAGAAATTTACAGATATGTAACTTACGTAACTATTAACGAATTTACGGGTTTAAATTACATAATTACGGAACTAACCCGTTATTTTTATAAAAAAAAATGGATATGTAATTCTGAATAAGTTATATTCTAATATATACTATTCACATATATCTATTCCTTATTCATTGAATTACCACTATATCCTAATCTAATTAGTATAGGTACAAAGATTTTGGTTATTACTAAGTATATAAATATTCCATATTTCCTCAATTCAACTCTCTTATATTTACTATTATTATTAAACATCTTCATCATCATTTATTACAAAAATAAATGTAATAATATATACATTTTTTCTAAAATGCAAATTTTCAAGGAGAAAATCGTCTCCTCTTTTTCAAGCCTAACTACAGAATAAGTTGCGAAATTCTTTACAATCTCAGACTACATGCTATTATAATATTAACTAGTTGTTAATATCAATTAATTAGCAGAATAGAGTTTAAAATTTTCCAGTAATAATCAAATGCTTTTAACA
>JAFIDM010049286.1:1423358-1435642 GCA_023159025.1 Thereuonema tuberculata
TTTTGGGAAATGGTACCACAAATTATTATGACAGCGATCTCCAGGGTACGAAGAGGTCTTGCATTGTTGTCAACAACAAAGAATTAGATGTTATATTATTAAAACAATTTTGCACTAATGTTGTGGTGACGATCAGGGTACAAAATGAGAAATGCAATTTATTAATTTGTAATATTTATGCTCACAAATATGGAGACCTTGATGAGCTCCTTGACCGTCTCGATGAAATTTTAAATACCGCATCAGATGTGATAATTGTTGGGGACTTCAATGCAAGACATGCCATGTGGGGAGATTGTGTTACGGACCAGTGGGGGAGGGAGATCGCTGATTGGATATTCCATCATCATCTCAGACAATAGCGATTCGGACCCTACTTTTGCCACTGTCAATGGTAAGAGCTGGATCGACTTATCTGTCGTTAAGGGCTCCGTGCACTGCGATTGGGAAATTTTTCCTGAGGATATATGCAGTGATCATAGGTTGATTAGCATCTCGCTTGGGATTGCTGTAGCCTCTTCCTCGTCTTCCTTCTGTTTGAGAAGGGCTAAGTGGGACTGTTTTAAGTCTCATTTGGAGAGTGTTCGGGACTCTTTGTTTTCTGCTCTCAAGGAGAGGGAAGGGGATACGGCGGTCACTCTGTTTCAAGAGTCTTGTTTTTCCGCTTGTAAGGCTGCTGTCCCCCTCTCTCGAAATAATTATAAAAAGAAATTTAAGCCGGCTTGGTGGAATCCTGACTTGAGGACTAAGCGATCACGGATGAGGGCCCTTAATAAGAGATTGGTGCGTGCCAATACCCAAGAGGAAAGGGACACATAGGAAATTCAATTGAGGGAGTCGCCGAGAGACTACTGGGGTAGTCTGAGACAGGCGAAATGGAATTCTTGGAGGAGGTTCTGTGAGGAGTCTTGCGATCACGATCTTTTTGGTCTGCCAGCCAGGATTGTCGGTGGGAGAGTCAGGCATCCCTTGGTCAGGCGGACCGTCCTGACTCCTTGTGGTTAAAGGACTTCCTCCGAGGAGGACACTTCTACAAGTCTCTTACGTGAATATTTTCCTTGTGATGACGCCTCTTTGGATGATACTATTTCCAGCAGGATTCGGGACAGTTCTAAGTGCTCTATGTTTCGGACTACAAGGAAAAGCCATTCTCCAGGGAGGAGCTTACTTTACTTATTCAAGATTTAAATCTGAATTCTGCTCCAGGACCCGATGGTATTCCCATGAGGGCCCTTCCCGATATCAACGAAGTATGTGGAGAATTTTGGGTAAATTTACTCAATAAATGTCTTGACGAGGTTATCTTTCCCTCTGTTTGGAAGAAGGCATCGGTGGTTTTGTTGCCAAAGGGTGAAAATAGGTTTCGGCCTATTTGTCTTCTTACTGTAATCGGCAAGGTGCTGGACAAGCTTTGTTGTAATAGGATTACCCATTTTATGGAGTCTACCAATTTTCTTTCCCGGAATCTGTTTGGATTTAGAAGGGGCCGCAGCACAGCCGGCGCTATTTCGGCCCTTCTAGATGTTATTCATCGTTGTGGTGCCGAGGGCCGACACATGATTGGGGTTTCCCTGGACATTGCCAATGCGTTCAATCATGCTTGGCATCAGCTGATTCTGGAGATGCTAAGGAGGAGACGATGTCCTTCCAAATTGTATTATTTGATTTCTTCTTTCTTGGAGGGCCGTTCCGTTTCTTTGGGGTCGGCGGCTACCTCCTGTACGGAAGGTTGTCCACAGAGGAGTAACCTTGGTCCTTCCCTGTGGCTGTTGGTTGTGGATGTCCTCTTCTCGTCCTTAGCTTCTTTTTATGATACTTATGACATTGGTGATTCCATTTATGTCAGTCCTTTGCCGATGACACGGTCGCATTGATCAATGCCCCATCTGTAAAAAAAAATTGAAAAGCTTTGGGATTCACTCTATGAAGTCATAAGAGTCTGGGTGAATCGTAACAAATTGGTTATTAATTCCAATAAAACCTCCACATTGTTCATTCCCTGCAGAAAGATTCAACGTCAACCGGTGATTAAAATAGATGGTTTTCGTCTCCCCCTATGCGACCATCTGTTATGTTTGGGTATTGTTATTAACTCCCGGTTGACTTGGACCGACCACCTTACTCGTATGCGAGGCAGGGTAATGGGCAATGCTAGTAGGTTTCTCGCACTGGCTCCGAAAAACGGAGGGATGAATCCCAAAATTAGAAAATTAATTTTCAATACTATGATTAAATCAAAGATTTCGTATGGGCAGAGATCTGGGGGGAAGATGTTCAGAAAAGTCAGATTAAAAAGCTGTTGAATATTATTTGTAGGCCTTTTTTATTAGGAATAACTAGAACATATAGAACTGTTTCAAACGATGCACTTCATATTTTAAGTGGTGTCCCCCCTCTGTGGATTCAAGCCCACCATTTGGCCTCTCATTACAAACGAGTTAGTAGCCCGGAATATTGTCAGAGGGTTCCGATCGACGGTTGGGTACACCCGGCAAAGAGACGCATTTTTGACATCAAGAGCTGGAATGGTCGGGATGAATCCTATGATGCCTACATCTTTACCGACGGGTCTAAGTTGGATGGCAGAGTGGGATTCTCCATTGTCATTTTAGACACGACCTTGAAGATCATTGATATCTTTAATGAGCGCTTGTCTGATTCTTGTTCTGTTTTTCAAGAGCTCTGTGCCCTCCGGATCGCGGTATCGTGGGTGGCCGCTTTTTGGGGGGAGCAGATAGTTAGGCTCGCGCTCATTTCTGATTCATATTCCGCTCTGCGATCTGTGGCGAATTGCTCTTATGAACATTTCGACGATCGGGATATCCACGTGAATCTTATTAAGTTAACTAATAATGGAACAATCTGCCAATTGTTCTGGGTAAAAGCTCATGTCGGCTATTATAGTAATGAGCTTGCCGACAGCGAGACCAAATGTGCAACTACCTTGGAAACGGTCACCATTTCTCGACCCTTGCCCCGTAGTTTGTCCAAGTTTATTATGAGATCTGAGGTTTCCACCAGCTGGCAAAATGAATGGATTTCATCTTCTAAGAGTCCTGTTTTACATTCATTTATAGACAGGGTTAACGACCGCACTATCTTTGGTGATTTTCACCTGAATCAATTCTTGACTGGCCACGGTGATTTTGGTTTTTATCTTTTTAGATTTCGCAGGATAGGTAATCCCGCTTGTCGGTTTTGTGACTTACACGAGGAAGAGGATGTTGACCATATTTTGTGGAGGTGTGAACATCCTCGCCGACTTCAGCTCCGTTTTCATTTTGAGCAGTTATTGATCACAAGTGTTGTTGCTTTACCCTGCGAAAACCATGAAATTTTGAAAAAAATTCATAACGATTTTAAAAGGTATGCCAAAGGACTATTATCCATTTAGAGGCTACTTTTTTTTGTTTTTGTTTTGTTGTTTGTGTGCCACCATACGTTCGACTTTTCGGGCATGAGGAGCAATGCTCCGGGTGGAATGCGAACTTGACCGCTCATGGTTGAGTAAGGTCTTTGATGGTTTTTCCGTGGCGGGTGCGGTCCTGCCGTAGCATCTCCCAGCTAATTGTGCGATTGTGTGGATTGTCCCTTTTAATTTTTGTAATTTTTTCCCATGGATGGTTGGAAAATGATTTCGGTTCAATTTTCCACCTCTCTTGTTTGATATGGGTACTCTTCCTTTTTATATTATTCCTCTCATGCCAATTGGTTTTTGATTTTTTTTTTCTCGTTTAACTTTTTATTACTTTTAATAAAAGGGGGCTGGGGTTTTAATAATGTTTCATTGTTCTTTTTAACTGTTTAGACTTTACTAAGTTTTTTTTATGCGTTTTATGATTTTATATATATGTATATGAATATATTTTTTATGTGTGTGTGTGTGTGTGTGTGTGTGGGTGTTTTATTATTATAGTGTTGTTTTTTGGGGTGTTACTTTGTTTATTGGTTTATTGTGTGCATTACTGACTGCCCTTGTTGACCTGAAACTCTTCATTTAGGGTAAAGGGGTCAATAATTTGTCTAAAGATATCTATCCGACGAGCAGCGTGCGAGGAAACAAGGCGCAGGTAAGACGACCCGCATTCACGCAGCAAGAGGTACCGGTCGTCGAAGCTACCTGCCCGTCTCCACCCATGCTTGGCGATCCCCTCATCCCGAAGAAAGTTGGCGGCAGTGTGTGTGAGCACAGAGAAGTCTTTTCGTATTTAGCTGCTGATATCTCCGAAGAGGAGGACGGGCGACTGTGCGCGAGGAAAAGCTGAGTGAAAGGACCCAGCTGTGCATACACTTCGGCAGTATTGTGAGACAGTCTCACGAAAAGAAGTAGGCAACATTTCCTCCTTTCCTCAGCCAATCCCCGTGCGTCTCCTCGAGCCTCCCCGAAAGAAGGAGACAGATTCAGTGCTCTCGAGTGTATATCCAGCAGTGCCCAGTGGACTTCATCGCGACCGTCCGAGCCGTTCATCCCCGTCATAGTGCTATTCACAAGAACCCTATCAATCCAGAACTAATCTTAACTGATTGACAGAGTGAAGATGTAACCTAGCTTTCCCTAATTTAGTATATTTTCTAATAGTTTGCTTTGCAATAAAATCTTTCATTTAACCATTTATCTGAGTTTTGCCCTTTTTTCTTTAAACCGAAAGGCACGGACTACTGGTGAATTCCCGCCGGTTACCTAGCTTTCGACGTTACCTCCCCTTTTCCCGTCCAATCTCCTCACTCGCCTCTAACATATTGTAGTGAGAGTTTTATCGTTATTTTATCATTTGTATTTCTAGTTATTCCGTTTCTCTGCATTCTAATCTTTATTATTCAATTTCTGTGTAATTATCTGTTGATCTGTTTATTTTTGAATTTCAACGGTTGTGGCATCTTTTAATTCACTTTTATTTAAATCACAACGGTTTAAAAACCCGTTGTGATCACATGTCATTTAAAGCACCCAATCAATTTGTAAATGCCACAACCAATCAAATCCTTTTGTACATAGTCTATAAATACCGATGTTACTTGTAAATAAACAGAGACGAAGAACAGAGTCGAACAGATGCAGATCCAACAAGTCTAAGCCTCCTTTACTTAACCACGAACCAGACACCACATATTTTGCTGCCGAAACCCCACATATTTTGGTGCGAAACCCGTGTAAGCTGCATCGGAGCTAACATCATCGAGCCCCGCCTCGGACCCGCCTTAAGCCGTTATGGACCCCACAATTTTGGTATTCCCGCAACGAATGTGACTGTCCCGCCGCTATTGAAACCAGCCGATGCACGGACATCGACGATGCCGCGAAACCCGCTTGCTCCATCGAACTCGCCGAGAAGCCGTCGTCTCGGAACCCACTCCAAGCCACGATGTTGCCGGTCCTGAAGCCGAGTTCACGCCGTTGAGGCCCGCCCAACTACGGACACGATGTAGCTGACGCACGGACCTCCATCTCCAACCCACGTCCAGCTCCACCGCTGAGCGCCTACAGTAGCAAACTTCAGGCCGTCCTCGGACCCAAGCAGCATGGACGATGCGTTCCCTGCCGACAGCCAAGCATGGACTGCCGCTAAGGATCGCCGGCCGCCCTTCCACCCATCCAACGGCCGCCCGTCGATGCCAGAAGCTCTCCTTGGAGTGCATCGCCGCTTCAACGACGCTGATCAGGCCGATTGAAAACCAATCCCCCTTCCGAAGCCATCATGCCAACATCTGCCGCTAAAAATTAACCGCCGCTCAGACGACGAGTCGGAGTTTTCCCGCCAGCCATTTTGACGCCCGTCCCGCTGCAGAATGACGCCGTTTTGTGCCTAGTCAATGCTCAAAGCCTACGAATTGGTGTTCAACCACAAAGAACACGTCTAGTCGACTCTCCGAACCTCGCCGTTAAAATTGCCGCATCCGATCTAAGATTTTCCGTTAAACCGTCATGGGAGAAGCCATTTTCGTAATCTCCGAGCCATTGTGTAGTCTCAAACCAGCGCCAAATACTCTCGACCGCCGATCCATTGATCCCGTACTCACATTTGTGAAAAGCCATTACTTTTAATTTTAGCCAACATTTCCGAACAATAGAACTTCAGTAAAATTTGTGTAATTTAGTGAACATTTCCGAACAATAGAACTTCAGTAAAATTTGTGTAATTTTTAGTGAATCCACGAATAATTTGTGAATTTGTGCTTCAAAAATACCCGGATGAAAAACGATGTAGTATGTAAATAGTTCGTTTTGTAAAAAGTTGTTCCTGTAAATAGTTGTAAATAATTTTATTTTCATGAAGCTCAGTTTGTATATATTCTTTTGGCCATATCTTGTTTTTATTTTTCGGGGACGAAAAATCTGGGAAGGGAGATAATTGTAGTGAGAGTTTTATCGTTATTTTATCATTTGTATTTCTAGTTATTCCGTTTCTCTGCATTGTAATCTTTATTATTCAATTTCTGTGTAATTATCTGTTGATCTGTTTATTTTTGAATTTCAACGGTTGTGGCATCTTTTAATTCACTTTTATTTAAATCACAACGGTTTAAAAACCCGTTGTGATCACATGTCATTTAAAGCACCCAATCATTTTGTAAATGCCACAACCAATCAAATCCTTTTGTACATAGTCTATAAATACCGATGTTACTTGTAAATAAACAGAGACGAAGAACAGAGTCGAACAGATGCAGATCCAACAAGTCTAAGCCTCCTTTACTTAACCACGAACCAGACACCACATATTTTGCTGCCGAAACCCCACAATATCTCTCCCTTTTATCCCGTGATCGTGGCTTGCTTTAGGAATGCATTCGATTGGCAAGTGCCTAATAAAAACACGTAATGCTGGGGATGTAGTAATGGATCCATGTTTCGTCACCCTTGACAATGTTAGAAAGAAAACTGTTCCCTTCCGTTGAGAACCGTTGCAAAAGTTGTAGACTTGCTCCCATGAGCTTCTCCTTGTGTTGGTTGGACAGATTTTGTGGAACCCATCGGGAACAAAAGAAACACTCAAAACCGATATTGATGTCTTTTAGAGATTGTAGTCAATAAAATTTAATGGTAGTTTAAACCAAAAAATTACATAATACATTAATCTGTTGCAGTGTTGTGCCAAAAGGTTCTATGCGCCTTTCTGCCTTACTCAACGTAGGAGTTAGTTGTTATCATTTTTGACTTTGTTGGGGTTGTCATGCTAGTTTATCTTGGGCTTGAATGATTTCAATACTAAATCTTATTTTCTGATATTGCAGCATTATTTCAATCAAAAAATTCAAAATGCTTTCCTGCAAAATAAGGCGAAGAGCACATAGAACCTTTTGGCTTGAGACCCTCGATTGTTTTTTTGTTTGGTGGTGTGATTTCATTTGGAGTCCTTGAGCTCCTTAACGACAGTGAGTTCGTTTCTCCTCAACCTCCCGTTTCCTCGGGGCTGTGGAAAGTACCACTTTCCACTGTGGCACTAACGAACGCGACCGCAGGTAACACGCAACGACCCACAAAACATGGACGACCACCATGTTCAACTTCCGTGGCCTGAGAATTCGCGAGATGTTTCGGCTATTGAAAACGTGTGATCCATGATCCCACAACGACTGGTACACAACAATCCACCCACGGCTACAACAGTTGAACTTTGGCATCTTATCGACATGACACTGACTGACATACAAATATGCACAACCAATGTCTCTTCCTCTGTATGAAGAGTTTGTAACAGAAGTTATTGCCGCCCGTGGTGGCTACACTAAATACTGATTTCTTTACTTTCCCCAAATCCCACCGAGCCGCAATTGTAATCATTTCACACTTGTACCATAAGTAAAATCTGTAAACGAAATGTGTTTTTCATATTTCTTGTCTTTTTTACTTTTGCAGTATAATGACCAGCATTGAATAGATTTATATATTTAAATATTTTTGTTTTACAAAGTAAATTGTTGTGTGTGTGTTTTTAGATTGAGAGACAATTACAGCAGACTCTTGGGGAAAAGTAAGTCTAAATGATATACTTTTTTAATAGTAATTATTCAAAATCGTTTAAATTGTAAATTTTTCCGCAACCTCTAATATAAACATTGTTTGCTAAAATTTTGTACATGCTTGCTTTAGATATAAATTACTAAAATTAACCTGGTGGACATATCCATTTACAACTTTCATTTTTTTCCGACCACCTTAGTGTTACATATTGTTAACTAAAATTCTTGTTCTCATAATTCTGTTTTGTTTATGAAATTGTTGTAGGATTATGAATTGAAAAAGGAAGGACGGAAAATCCTTTCTGAAAATTTCCTATCTTTTAAAATATATTTTATATATTTAATTGGTATGACGATGTGTTATTTTAGATATAATAAAGTTGAGTAGAAAATAGTTTTGTTTTAAGAAACATGAAATATCTGAATAACTAAAGAAATTAAATGTAGGTCATTCGTCATTACGTCATTACATTAAATACGCAAAATGAATAGAATAACTATTACATTTCTGAACTCGAATCGATACGTCAATTGGAGAAAACTTAATTACGAGATGTCTCTTATGATGTCTCTTCTCCCTTGTCGATCAATACGTGCAAACGAAAACTGTGCGTCGTTTCGATGATTTATATACAGTAATTTAGTTTTACTACGTCGTTTATATTTTGATGGAAATGATAAGCTTAGCTCATGCCCCAAATTTTTTTCGTCTTATTGACATTTCATATTGATAATTATGCAGTAGCTTCTATGAAGCTGCTGCGTAGGTTTCGATTGTCTGCAATGTTGTTCACGTTTCACTTTAGTAGATCATCACCTTCAAGAGCTCACATTTGAGAATAGAGTAGCTGCACAAAGGTATTTTTATGAATGTAATATTTCATCATTTTATGTATTGTTTACGCTTTAACCGATTTCTTTTCTTCATCTTTTTCAATTGAATTAGCAGAGAATCATATATTCAAATAATATGACTCTATAACGCAGCAAAGCCACAACCGGTGTCTCTTCCTCTCTATGCAGAGGATGTAGCAGAAGTTATTGCCTCCCATGGCGGGAACTCAAGATACTGATTTAACATTTGTTTTATTTGGACAAAATTCATCGCAGTTTTAAATCGAAAGTAGGGTTGACGATACTGAAAGCTGCCGCAATTTAGGCTTTATAAGAGTTAAAGAGTCCGTACAAGTTAAGTTTGGGAAACTGTTTGCATAGAAATTGGATGTATTTCAATAAAATGTACAGCAAACGTTTGAAAAGGATAAACAATATTTGCTATACATTTTATTGAAAAGTTATAAATGCATCCAATTACAAATGCAGTCCTACAGAAAGTAATAGATAACGAAAGTATGAAAGTGATTGATATTTTTCATTCCAAAATTTAAAATAAATAGGCATCCCTTATTAAATCTTCTGAATCATAACATATAGTAAATATTAATGTTAGAATACTGTTATGTAACATTCTTCTAAAGAAAAGGAACAGTAACAGACAATGAAGAAAATCAGAAAAGAAGTCATTATGCAGTTACACTTTCGAAAACAAATTAATGAAAATAACTTAAAAAATTATCTGAAAGACAAACACTAGTTGAGTTTGAAATGCGATGAAATAATTTTCATTTCTAACGATGATATCTCAGCTGATGTTTTCAATTGTCTGATTATATTTCTTTCTGTAAATCACTCTATCTCCATTTCATATTATTTGTCAAATGGAACTGCAATTCCACACCAAAGGTAATATTTCTGTTGTTTTCGTATGATTAAATATTAATTTTTTTTAATTGATGTTTTGATTGCTACCAATATTCTTTTTAATGTGTTTGTCTTATTTTCAGCAACGTCAACGAAAATTGAAGCGTCATTCTGGTGATCCGGTTGCATTAGTATTGAGCTGATTAAGGTAAAATTAAAGTTTAATTAAATAACTATCTCACTATTATTATGGAGCATCGGTTAGACTTATGCTTCAATAACAAGATCGGAAAGAAAGAAAGGCAATGGAACATAAACCCACACCCGGCTGTAGGATCCAACATAAAAGAAGTAAAGAAAAGGAATTATCTGGATTAATTACAGGATGTTTCCTTTTCTTTATTTGTTTTTTTGTTGGATCCCACTACCGGGTATTCTTTTGAGATAAATAGCCTTTCATTCTCTTGAGGAATAAATCTAGCTAATGATCTATAAAAATGGTGAAACAGCTATTCTAGATTCTCCGTCAATAACAAAATTAGAAGCATGAAATGGTTTTTGTTTATTTTATTGCATGATGGGAGATTTTCCTTTTTTTCCCCAACAATTCTTCTGCACGTTAAACTTTTTATCTTATATTTAAATAAGCTGAATTTTAACGTTGATCTTTAACATTGTTTTTTAGGAAGTTTTAAATGAGTAACGTGCAAAGTTATCAGGTCTTCTCAATTAATTTACATACATGTTCTCTTGAGACAACACGAAAATTTGTAGAAATGTCGAAACCGAAACTCCCAGCATTGAATTTGCTTATGACAATACTGCTAAACCGATCATTTCAACTAGTCTGAAAGAAAACAACGTAATTCTTGAGAACCTACAATACAATAAATACATTAATTACAATACAATGGAATTGTTAATGGTATCTAACTGTATATAATACTTTTTTTATTATTCTATATAGAAAAGAACTTTACAGATATTAAAGACCAGTTAGAAAACATATGCATTAAAAAAGAAAAAAAAAGAAAGAAAAATCAAATAAACAAACAAAAAAAAAAAAAATTATTGAGTCCGGAGATGACCAACCATACATTCAATAAGGAACACTATATTTTTCGCGAAACCTATTTCGGGTCATTCGTTTGTTGTTTTCAAAACCTTTTATACAATCACTTTTTTCCTATTTTGTATATCTGCGTTTTAATTAATGAATATTTTGAAATATGTTTTATCGCAAAATTCTGTACCAACAATGGTAGTATCGATTGTTCATCAACAACTAGCGCACAAACATTCACTTTTTAAGAACACGGTCCCGTACTACAGGTACATACCACAAAGCGTATTAGAGTCACCCTCATATAGACTATACTGGGACCGCCCATTCACACAAACAAAACCTTATATCACAACATACCAGACATCACACTTCTTGATAAGTTCAACAGACAGACCTATCTCATTGATATTCCAGTGCCTATCAGCAAGAACCTGCAGAAAACTCACGCAGACAAGAGCTAGCACACGAGCTCCAGAAGCAATGGAGGCAGGATCGAGTACGTGTTACACAGTTAGGGACTCAACTCACAGGATACAGACAGGCACTTATCAGGCATTCACCATCGTTAGGGCTTAGCGAACAGCGGGAAGCGGATTGTAGTAAACAATCTTATTCTCCCGTGCATACTTGCACAAATTAAAGAAGTCACTGAATCAACCACAGGACACCAAACGACACCCACCAGAAGTCACCATTTTGGAAAACACAGAGAGAAACAATCTCTACCCCTCAGGATACTTGCCCCAACAATACAACTCATGACTTATTACGTGCAGCTCATGATCATTTCTACATTGCACTCGCGCAATACACAGGCACAGACCCACACTCAGGCTCACTCTCCAAAGTACTTACATGAAAACTACTCTCCACAGTCATATACAAGCTCAACACACACAATATTAATCTATATTACTAAAATCTTTTATTTCTCTGTCTGTCTGTCTGTGTGTCTGTCTGTCCGGCGCAGTTTTCTGCGAGAATGAAAAATAGAAAGAGTTTTTACAATAAAACATCCGCGACAGGAATCGAACCTGTAACTTCTGATCCGAAGTCAGATATCTTATCCATTAGGCCATGGGAACTACAACTCTCTTCATATTGCTTTTTTGACTTATCTGTCAAAACCGAACTGACTTTGACTGAAAAGTAACAATTGTAATTAAAAAAGAAATCAAAACTCAAAAACCACTGTAAAGTATCAATGGAAATAAAAAAAAGAGACTCAAGAAAGAAAGAAGCATTATTTCTATTAAATAGAATACTGAAAACTCACTATTTGTACCTCAAAAGCCACTGAAAAGTATATCTATATTACTAAAATCTTTTATTTCTCTGTCTGTCTGGTGCAATTATTGTAGTTTACAAAAATAGATATAATTTCTACAAGTTATCTACTGGAATCGAACATGCAACCTTCTGCTCCTTAGACGTCTTAGGCATTAGTTTTTTCAAGCCTTTTTTTGAATATTTTACAGTGAGTTACAATTAGGTATCAATATATTGTCAACGAACTTGACACAACATAATTAAGCAATAATGATAATTAATACAA
>JAFIDM010049286.1:1464219-1485414 GCA_023159025.1 Thereuonema tuberculata
TTTTGAAAATTTCAAAACACGGCCAAAATCAAGGAATTTTTAGTTTTTGAAATTCAATAACTCAAAAACTATTAGCCCAAAAAAATCTGAAAATTTGCATTTTTTATACTCTCTACAGATATTATCAGTGTGCAAAAAATCATCAATTTCTGAGGGGTCAAGGTTCAAACCACTGGTTGATTTGATATGGAATGACCCTTTAACAAAAAACATTTGAAACGTAACTTTTTTTTTTATTTTCACACCTAAAATGGAATCCCGTTTTTTGTAGTCTCGAACAACACTGTTTCAAAGAACACGGAACCAATTAATCGTGTTCTTCGGGGGCTAGGTGTATTTATTTCTTTGAACCCTTTCTCCAAATTTGAAAAAAAAAAGTCTTTCGAAATCCTTTCTTCCTATAGAATAAAGATTAGGAATAAAGTCTCAATCGAACATCCCAAAGAACAGAGAGAAACCCGTGGAAATATTAGACGTCGACCTGTTACTCAACAAGACCTCTGATAAATGTACGTCCCGATTTTTATGGGAATTCTCAATGTAGCATTTCAGCATAAGCTTGACGGTTTTAATTTATCGTTCACGAGGATTAGATTGTGAGGTAAAGATACTGGTAGACACACGCTTTCCATTTTTTCTTTTACAAAATTTGCCAATTATTTTAGATCTTAATTAAAATCCATTATCTGAAATGATTTTCTTAGGATATCCAAATTTTAGAATGTTTCATTCTAAAACTTCCGATGTTCAGCTTCAAAGCCACAATCCTCTTCAAAGGAAAGGAATACAACCATCCACTAAAACAGTCAACCACCACCAAAAGATGGAATCAATATCAATTGTTTCCGGGATAAGGGAAGAAGCCCTTCAAAAACAATAGCAAGAGAATAACTTTTAGACTTTTAAATTTATATAACATTTCTCTTCCTTTAACAGGAAGCTTTTTCAGGTTTGTTTGGGGACAAAAAAAAACTTTGCTCTTCCTCACAAAATCTGCTGAAAACATTTTAAAGATTTTACATCATTTTTGAAAAAAAATTAGTAATAGTATTTATCATATGATTTTTGAAAAACAATTATAATAACAGCATTTATTACATAATATTATTTTTGAAAAACAGTTAAATATTAGTATTAGCATCCATCACATGATATTATTATTATTATTACTATTTAGATACTGTTACTTATTTTTAACTGTTTTCTAAATACTACAATGTAATGGATGCTATTACTAATATTTAATTGTTTTCAAAAATAATATTATGTGATCATTGCTGTTATTATAATAGTTTTCCAAAAATCATGTGATAAATACTATTATTAATAATTTTTCCAAAAATGATGTAAAATCTTAATATATTTAACGGATTCTGTGAGGAAGAGAAAAGTTTTTTCCTTACCTCAAATAAACCTGAAGAAACTTCCTGTTGAAGGAAGAGAAATATTATATAATTTTAGAAATGTAGAAGTTATTAAAAGAAGTTTGACAGGTTTCTTGTTTTACATCTGGCACCGATAAAAAAATATAATTTATCTTTTCCTGAGTAAGCTATATAAAATAGTAAAAAATGGCGACTGAAAAACACACTCTCTGCTCTACCAATTTTGCCACAGAAAAAATTAACACTCGCAATGCTATCGAATTGTCAATAAAAACATCCCTCACGCATTGATAATAATGAGGCTAAATTCCAAACAGTTAAGACTTGAATTTAAAAGGATAATGGCAGGTTGGGCCCAACGAGTACTATCAAGTCATCCAAAGAAATCTAATAGGTGGGTAACAGTAAATCAATGGCAATAAAAAAAATAATTTCTGCAATAAAAAAAATAGTTCCAAAAATGAATAACAGGATGAAATATGGCGCTGCCTGAGAGTACCGATTAAAGTAAATTAAACTCAACGATATGTGAGTAGTAAAGGAAACATAAAGAATATATCATGTGTTCCAGAGTGATTTTTGTTCATTCATTTCATACAATATATAAAAATCATTAAACACAAATCCGTAAATTTTATGTTGATTGTATTTTAAAATGCCAGAGCAATAATTATAGTTAAGTAAATAAACAAATACCTTATCACAGTATATTTTATAAAACATTTGAAATAACTTATGTATCTATATAAAGTATAAAAGAAATATATAATAAAACTCAATAAACTGTTCAGTCCTTCTGCCAAACATAGAATAATAAGATTCTTGGATAGTTTAGACATTCATTTTAATCCCATTTTTAATCATTTCATTCACTATCAAAGTAAAGGACAAACTTCAGAAGACTTTAAATCATATTTTCGTCATACGTAATTCTTTTTATGAAGAATGTTTTTCTGAGTATCCAGTCGTGGCTCCCTTAGTGTTGAGTGAAGCACTGTTCATGAATCGCAAGGACCCCTTCGCTCCTGAACTATTGAACTAAGAACTTTGGTTGGGCAAAAATTCAAGCAGCAATATTTCAAAACGATTCTGCAGTTTGCAACAGAACAATATGTAGTGATAATTACAGTGGAAAAAATGAAATTTTGTTCATACCATTATAAGTTTCCTTAAGGTTTACCAATCAATTTTACATATTTTTGCTGACTCAGAAATTTTTTTTTGTGAGTCCACTTTTTTCCTACGACGTCTGCGTACTGGTTCTTCTCTTTCTCATGAAGGCGGCTTGCCACGTCCGTGATCAATGAGCTTCTGTCACGCCAGGTGCAACTTTGCACGGCGTAGCGCTTTGTTCCCCTCCTTGGATTGACGATAACTGTTCGACGATCCTTCGGCTACATTCGCTTTCACTGCCGGGGATCCTTATAAGGACTCCTGTCTAACCACGAACTTCTGGCTTCTTCTCCACTGGAAGACTCACTTACGGCTGTCTCCCGTTGGCGAACTCTATTCTTCTCAACTCTAACTTCTTGGCTGGAGGAACTCTCTGTGTGTCTAGCAGCCACTGTGAGTTCTCACGACTGGAAGGCAGCTTGCGGCAGGTTGCCACTGAAGACAATCTCTTCTTATCTCTTCTCGGTTGGTGGACTCACTATTGGCGGCTGCTTGCCGCGAAGACGATCTCTTCTTCTCTAGAAGACTGTGTTGCTGGCTGCCACCAAAGACGATCTATCTTCACTGCTCTCTCTTCTCCGGCTGGAAGAACTTCCTGCGTGGGTAACTGCCACCAGATAATCTGTCTAATCTGATTCTGCTTTCCTATTTAAGGCTGTCTAACGCCTCCTTCTCTTCTCTGGAACAGTCTATTTTTCCATAGGGAGGCAGGGTCAGAATTGATATTGCTGGAGGGATGTTAGCCTTTTTAACCGGTAACAATATGACCCAAGAAATTTAAATTTTTATTACCGGATGATTAAAATTAAAAAGGATGTGTTTAGACCTCTCTTGAGGAAAACCAACTGTGCGAATCACAATGAAATTTCGTACACATACTTTCTTGAGTATCCGGTTCGATTTCTGAAAAAAATTAATTAATATTTCAATCGCTAAGGATGAATTGTGCGCTACTTACCTTGTATTTTTCACATTGCTTAATTTATCTAACAGATATGTTTTCAAAAAACACAGTTAGCATGCAAGAACTTCATTGCAGCCAGATGTGGAAATAAAATTATAACAAATATAGCAAATAAAGAGTTAATTGTAAGAACTGTACAAAGCTTACTTCTCCTAATCTATTAAAACATTTTTAGTTGTGGTATGCTTATTCTTGATGTAATTCATGTGACTGTTGAAATAGATTGATATTTATTTATTTATCTATTTATTTTTCAAAATGAGCAATGAACATATTTTACTTATGTCAATAAGTTGATGAGGTTTGTCAGAGAGAAGGCGTTGGAATTCTCTCATTTTCTCCAGTTAACCTAAAAATGTCATTTGAAAAATAAAATTTGAAATTTTTAATTCTTGAAATGATGAGAACAAAGATCGGAATTGAAATTAAAAGGAAAGAATTCAAATGTATTAATGAATAGCCAGGTTATGTAATTCAGTAAATATAGATTTCTCAGTTTTCTTTGAAAGAATAATATTGGCATGAAAAATAAAAGAAAACTTTCACGTGTATTTATTGATTGACACATTACATGCTTCACAACAGCAAAGTATTAGTTTCTATTCATTGGTAGATGAAGCCATGATACACAAGAAGAGAACTGTAGGTAAGATGAATTCTGTTTTCTATTAACATACATTTTGTCGAAGATAATCGGAAGAGAGATTAATTAAAAGAAATTGACATTGGTTTGTTTGATATATAGAGGGTACTTTTAATAGCTATGACACTGATGATCCCCATGTATATTAATCTGTTACATATTGCAGTAACAAATGGTAAAGGCTACCTGAAATAATAACATTTAAATTTATAAATAATGCTAATAATAAGAATAATAATAAAAATTTAAATATATAAGCAAACCAGATGTACACCCGAAGTCTATCATGTAAGGTATTGAGAAGGCAGAGAAGGGGTTCCATTTCAGATCTACCATAAGTTTAGACTATAATAATCCTGCTCAGATTTTTAATTGGACCATAATTGAGCTCCAAATTTTAAAGAAATCGGTACAGACTTTGTAATCACGGATTTAGGGAGGAATTGGATCAGACTTCAGAAAATACAGACCAAACTATACATGGCGACTTTTTCAATTGGGACTTAAGTAAGATGCCAAATTTTACACAAATGCTATCATGTAATTTAGAATAAAGCAGTACAAACAAATTAACAACGAAGCAAAATATTCAAGACTAGCAGCAAAGCCTGTCGGACGTCAAGCATAAAAAAATATGAAAAATCATTTTATTATCAACTATCAAATATAAAGTAAATGTAATCTAAATACTGCGCTAACTTGTGAATGAAGCTTTTACGGCAAAATTGGTTTTGAGTTTCGAAATCAGCGTAAACACCTGAGTTAGTATGTCAAATTTCATTAAAATTGATGCAGTGGTAACAAAATTATTTGGTTTTGAACGTATGTTTTGTAAGAATTTCAGTTGTCGAGGTCAGTTCCCAAGAATAAAATTTCATGGAAAAAACATGGAATGACACAATGAACTAATATTTTCATCCAATTTAAGTACCCTTGATTCAAAGGTATCATTGAGAACCTTTGGATCTATCTTAATAGCTGAATTATTCGAGTTACAGACAGCCTATTGTGCTTTAATTCTCAGACAATTTGTAGATTTCTTAATTATCTTTCTTCAAGTAATTTAATATTAATGTATTGTTCCATTACAATATTAAATAATTGTATGTCATATTGTTTCCTATTAATGATTGTAGCAACCAAACTCATCTTCGTATAATGTAAATACTGCGCTAACTTGTGAACGAAGCTTCTACGGCAAAAATGGTTTTGAGTTTCAAAATCAGCGTAAAAAACTGAGTTAGTACGCCAAATTACTTATTACTTGTAGTTTTATTACTTTATTACTTATTTATAGTTTTATTACTTTGTCACTTACTTGTAATTTTATAACTTTATTAATAAATTATAGTTTTATTATTTTATTTCTTATTTATAGTTTCATTATTTTATTTCTTATTTATAGTTTAATTACTTAATTACCTATTTATAGTTTTATTACTTTATTACTTATTTATAGTTTTAATATTTTATTACTTACTTGTAGTTTTATTACTTTATTACTTATTTATAGGTCTATTACTTTATTACTTACTTTAATAAGGTTCTGAGAGTTTAATGAAAAGGATGATTTTTCCATTCAAAAAGAAAACAAAATACCATCCATATCTAAAGTTTAATTTATCTAAAGAATAGATATTATTTTTGACTCATAATGCCGAAAGGCATTTAAAACTCACCTTTATATTATCTAAATACTGCGCTAACTTGTGAACGAAGGTACTACGGCAAAAATTGTTTTGAGTTTCAAAATCAGCGTAAAAAACTGAGTAAGTATGGCAAATTTCATTAAAATTGGTGCAATGGTAACAAAATTATATCGAGCTACGGACAGACAGACAGACAGATTAACTTAACCAATTATATAAGTTGGCAAGTACCAAGACTTCGTTTGCTCAGTTTATTGTAATTACACGTGGAAACAAAATTAAACCAAACATATTCAAAAAAAGAGTTAATGTGCAAGAGGTTTAGTGTAATCCCACCTGGAAACAAAATATAACATATACAGGCAAGAAAAGAGCTAACGTGCAAGAAGTTTATTGCAATCACACGTCGAAACCAAATTATAACAAATATAGGCAAGAAAAGAGTTAACGTGCAAGAACTTCATTACAACCGCACGCGGAAACAAAATTATTAATTTCTCTACAGAGATTCAGTGAAAACCTTAAAAAGCAAGGATTCGTATATTTTTTCTTTCTAACTTTACATTTTAATAACAAAATAATAAGAAATACAAGTAAGAAAAGAGTTAACTTGAAAGAAGTTTATTGCAATCACATGTGGAAACGAAATTACAACAAATATTGGCTGTCACATTTTATGTTAGCCCTTTTGTTTATTTTTATTCATCCCTTACGTCGTATTTTGTTTGCTGTTTTTCTCATACGGAGGGTTGTTTACAATCTATGGTAACGATTTGGATTCGGGTCTATTTCCCAGAAATTCCCTTTCTCCACCAACGATCATGCTCTATTTGATGGCCATGAGATACTGCTATCGCTCTGCAGCGCAGTTTCCATTGCAGGAGACTACTGCGAAGAACGGGAGGACTTCTACGTTGCCACTCCTGCTTACAACATTTCAAGAACGAGGACGTCGTCTTCCCAAGGCTCGTTTTAATTGTCCAAATGCGCAAAAATCCATGGGCGATGTGTCTGGAGACTTCACTGGTATCTCGGTAAACGGTATTGCCTGGATTCCGGTTTGCTGTTCCATTCGTGTCAGAAAATTCTGGGTCGATTTGGACGTATGGCTGAACGCCTTGTCTTGGTGGAGACGGACCTTGGAAACGTCGTTTCCGTAAAGAGCAAGTAGTTCCTGTGTATAAATTGGTGTCAGTACGTGATCTTTACATTTGAGCCACCCTCCGTATCTGTAGCTTGCCTTGATAGGAATAACCCGCAACGATCATGAATCCCTTCGAAAAAGTTTCACGATATTCTCTGTACCAATTTGGAAACGATTTGGCTCCCACTGGGCGATAGAAAATCGCCCTTGGTTTATTGCAGTCGGACAGATAAACATATGCTTCGTCTAATGTGGCCACATACTTCCATTTATCCCCAGCGAGATGTTGTTCATACAGTTTTCTGCAATTTGTCTTACGTTCTGAAATGTGCTTTGGTAAGAGCTTGTGAACCTTGCTTTTATGTCTCTTTTAAAGTCCCAAATCTTTATGGATAATCTTGTTTACGGTACGAAGAGATGTTCCTACCTTCGCACCAATGGTCATTTGGGTCGCTGGATTGTTCCCCGTCACCATTTTCTTGACTTTCTGAATGACAGTGTTTGTTCGACTTATAGGTGTCCTTGGATTTGCTTGCTTTTTAGTCCCGGAAATCTGTCCTGTAAGGGCCAAACCAACACCAGCCAACACATTATGAACTCCTTTCTTCGAAATGGTGAAACCTCTTTTTCTACATGCCGTAATTATTGCGGAGTAACTAAATTTCGCGTCGGAAAGGGCTGTAACGTACCCTTCCCAAAACTGTGACACTTTCGGTGGCATTTCTCCGAACAAACTAACCGCACCCCTTCACACTATTCTTTAAGTACTCACCTGTACGTTTGCAAAAATTTGCATACCTACTGTGATTGGTTGCGTCATCACGCGCCATGCAAATCGTTACCATAGATTGTAAACAACCCTCTGTAGTTTGGATTTAATTTCTCTTCTTTCATTCCATTTTTTTCTCGTTCCCATGAGTTTTTTTCTTTTCTTTTGTGATTCTTTGTATCGTCTCTTCTTGTAATTTTGTTTTCCGTAACTTTGTATCCTTTTCTTTTTTTGATTTGTTGTTGTCACGGTTTTCTTCGTTTTCTGCATTTTCTATTTTTTTAAAAATGAATATAGATATCGGAGCCGTCGAGTAAAGAGGATATTTATCTTTCGTACTTCGTTCTGTCTATTCCTGTGATTTTAAATTTATTGTAGGAATTTAAAAGAATCAATTGAGTAAGAAGTTAAGAGGAGGCAACTTAAAAACCGCCCTTTGTGTTTTGGACTGAAGTTATAGATTAACCTAAAATGAAAAATTTCATTTTATTTTGTGTTCTTATTTTCACCCATTTATATCTGGTTCCTAGAAGCGGGTGAATTTGGAACAACTCATTTATTCGACAACGTCTTGGTGAATGGCAAAACGATGGGTTTTCTCATAACCGTCGACACTTCCTATGGCGAGCGGATTCTGCCCCATAATGAAATTGCCGTGTACCACAGCAGAAATTACCAGGAAACAGTGATCAAAGAGTCCGATCGATATGAATGATCTTCCGTGTACCAAAGCATAGATTACCGGGAAACAGCGAGCCAAGAGTCCGATCGATATGAAGCTGCTGCTGTATACCACAGTAGAGGTTATGGGAAAACAGCGAAACAACAATCTGATCGATACGAAGAAGCTGCTGTTTACCACAGCGGAGGTTACCCGGTAACAGCGATCCAAGAGTCCGATCAATTTAAATGAGATGTCGTGTACCATAGCAGAGGTTACCGGGAAACAGCGATTTAATAGTCGGGTCAAATCAATTCAATCAGACGTCCGAAAATAGAGATCAAACTGTACATGCCTACTTTTTCAATTGGGACTTAGGTAAGATGTCAAATTTTAGACGAATCCTATCATGTATTTTAGCATGATTCTGTAGAAGCAAAGAAATAACTTTTCTAATACTTTTTAATAAAGAAGCAAAATATTCAATACAAGTACCAAGACTTCGTTAGCTTTTCGAAAAGTTTATTGCAATCACACGCGGAAACAAAAATATAACAAATATAAGGAAGAAAAGAGTAAACGTGCAAAAAGTTTATTGCAATAGCACATGAAAAAACAATTATAACAAATATAGACAAGAAAATAGTTAATCTATTGCTGTCTGATTTTTTCCTCCCTAAGTTCTAAGTCGAATAGTTCAGAAGCGATGGGGCCCTTGCGATCGGGGAAGAACAATTGACACAACACTGCGGAGGCCCAAATATGGTACCAGGTTCCCATTTCTAGTTTCAACGTCAGTATATAGGTTCTTCTTCTGTGAAGGCGGCTTGCTAATCTCGGGAACAGTCAGCTTGTGGCGGGATTGTGTGCGACTTGGACGGTGCAACCCTTTTGTTCCAATCCGGGGATTGGCGATCACTGCTCGATGATCTTTCTAGTTGAAGCCCGCTTTCACTGCTTGGACTGCTTATTTACATTTCTGTCCAAATACGTTTCTCTTCTCCGGCTTTGGAAGACTTACTTCACGGCTGGCGGGACTTCCTGTGTGGCTAGCTGCCACTGAAGACTAATCTCTCGGCTGGAGGAATTCCTTGCGACTGGTTGCCGCAGACGACTTACTGACTCTCTCTCTGAGGCTTTCGGCCACCAAATGCTTCTCTCTCTGGGGCTCTCAGCCACCAACTCTTTCTCTCTGTTTGTCTCTCGGCCACCAACTGCTTGTCTAACCTGACTCACCTCTCCTATTTAAGGCGGCCTGACGCCTCTTTCTCGACTCAGGAATAGTCAATTCTTAATTGGGAGGCAGGATGAGACTAGTCGATTCTCTAGGAAGGAAGTTTGCATACTCCACCGGTAACAGTATATTGCAATCACACGTGGAATAATATTATAACAAATATAGGAAAGAAAAGAGCTAATGTGCAAGAAGTTTATTGCAATCGCACATGGAAACAAAATTAAAAGAAATATTAGAAAGGAAAGAGTTAACGTGTAAGAAGTTTATTGCAATCACACGTGGAAACAAAACATTAACAAATATAGGCAAGAAAAGAGTTAATGTACAAGAAGCTTATTGCAATCACAAGTTGAAATAAAATTACAACAAATCTAATCAAGGAAAGATTAACATGCAAGAATTTAAATGCAATCATATGTGGAAACAAAATAGTAACAAATATAACGAAGTAAAGAGTTAACGTGCAAGAAGTTTATTGCAATCACACGTAGAAACAAAACATTAACAAATTTATGCAAGAAAATAGTTAAAGTGCCAGAATTTTATTGTAATCACAAGTTGAAATAAAATTACTGTATAACAAATGTAGGCAAGGAAAGATTAACATGCAAGAGTTTAATTGCAATCACATGTGGAAACAAAATTATAACAAATATAAGGAAGTAAAGAGTTAATGTACAAGAAGTTTATTGCAATCACAAGTTGAAATAAAATTGTAACAAATAGAAACAAGGAAGGAGTTAACATGCAAAAATTTTAATGCAACCAAACGGGGAAACAAACCTATAACAAATATAGGTAAGAAACCAGTTAATGTGCAATAAGTTTATTGCAATCACACCTGGAAATAAAATTGTTGTATGATTAAAGTATAAATTAAAGTTTAATTAAATAAAGTTTAATATATTAAGCAAAATATGCTTGAAAAGATTTTTTTTTCTCAATGTTGAAAGAGTCAACGGGGAAATTTAAATATGCAAATGAGGGAATCTACGTAACGAGCGCTTACGTTAGATAAGGAGTAGGCGTGTCTCATTCTAGAGGGAACAGAGAGCGTCATTTGGAGTTAACAGACAGAAGTCTGTCAGACTGGAAGAGTCGTGAAGTTCAGTGAGACTCGAAGTCTGGGAGGTTAGCGAAAGTAACAGTAAGTCTAACCAAGAAGTGAGAGTTGAAACGGAGAACTGACATTGTGTCAAATTGTCAGTGCCAGTTTAAATGAAGAGTGAGAATCAACTCGTTACCCGAAGATAAAGGGAAACACTATATTATTTATTATTATTCTCGAAGTGAAGTCCTAGATATTCTCCAGCCATTCAGAAGCCTGGAAATTCGGAATTCACGAAGAAAAGAAACATTACGATTCTTACCTTGGTTTCCGGAACTTGAACTAATTCAAAAAAGCTTATTAGAAGTAGAATTCCGACTAATTCGGAGAATAGATACAGAACTAATATATATTGGAAGAAGATATTTCGTAAATATAATCCCACCCAAAACACTTCGTGTAAAATAAGTTGCCAAGACTCACATGTCATAATGCTTTCACTGTTAAAAAGATATGAGATCTCATGTAGAGCCAAGCCCCTAACTCTACGAGGCCTAACTCTACAAGCCCTAACTCTAAAAACCCTATATCTTGGTCAAAACGTATGCCTTGGCCGTTTCGTGGCTGTCACACAGACAATCCCATGGAGTTATGTAAAGGATATGGAGTATGCCAATGCATACTTTTTGACCAAGATAGTAGGGTTTTTAGAGTTAGGCATGTATAGTGAGGGGCTTGGCACTATATGAAATCTGATAACTTTTTAACAGTGAAAGCGTTATGAGCATCTTGGCTACGTATTTTACATGAAATGTTTTGGATGGGATTTCATTTCTTTTTGTAAGATGAGATCTGATAACTTTTTAACAGTGAAAGCGTTATGAGCATGTGAGTCTTGGCAACTTATTTTACATGAAATGTTTTGGGTGGGATTATCTATTACAACTAAATTTAGTTTTACGATTATTTACAAAATGGATTTTTTTTCAATACCCTACTTTTCTGTTTTTCTATTGGTCAACTTGTATATACAACCTGTTTGCACTTTGGAAGAAATCACATTATTACACAGTATTATTTAGACCGAAGCATTGAGGGTACGACGTATTTCAGATCTTAATAAAATCCAAAGTATAAAAGCTAGATAAATGAAACTTAGCGTATTTCATTAGTATGGTAACTGCATCTTATCCTGAAAATTTGAGCTCTCTAGTATTATCCAGGCCGAAGGTATGAGGGTTCGATAATACATAACCAGACCCCCCTTTATGAGGGGTTGGAATGTGAAAGTTAGGGATTTCTTAATTTTTTTGTTGTTTGTGTGCGAATCCTAACCTGCATACCAAATTTCAGCTTTCTAGGACTTCAGGAAGTACCCTAGAGGTTTTGATGATCATGAGTCAGTGAGTCAGTGAGTCAGTCAGTGACGGAATCGACGTATTTTAGGTATTAATAAAATCCAAAGTATAAAATCCAAATAAATGAAACTTAGCGTATTTCATTAGTATGGTAACTGCATCTTATCCTGAAAATTTTAGCTCTCTAGTATTATCTAGGCCGAAGCTATGAGGGTTCGAAAATACGACGAAACACTTCCAGAAAAGGTACGTAGTGCCCTTCCTGCCTTCGGCTCGTCTTGGCGGGGGCACTGCCGTGGCCCCAGATTCCTACAAATTGAAGGCCTTCAGAAAACCTGAATTAAAAGCGCCGTTAGTATTCCAGGAGCAGAGCCGTCCCATTGCTTCCTGGATAGAAGGAATTAGCTGTTGATTAGAGTGCGCCATATTTAAACCGGTTCGTGAAGGAGGATTCCAGACATGTCGTTACGTTGGAACGAAGACTGGCAGAGGAACGATTACTACAATTGGATTTACCGACCCATAGGTGAAAAGCCATTCAAGACAACGAACTGTGAGTAACCAATTATTAATTCCATTTTGGAGGGAACCCCCGCGTTCGTTAACGCGTTCGTTAACTTTGGTTCGAATTAGTAAAGTCATTAAAAGTAATTCATGTGACGTTATCTTTAGTGCGTTTAAAGATATTATTCACATAGGTGAAAGTAATAAAGCCATTTAATTGCGTAGTTAGAATTAACCACATAGGTGAATTATTAAGCCAAAGATCCGTTTCGTATTATCTCAGAGGTGAAAAGTTTTAAAGCCATTAGTAGAATAGTTAATGCTTTAATAAGAAAGAATATAACTCTCGCGTTTTATGAATGGAAGATTAAATGCGGTGAAGCATTTAATTGAAAGAAAGATTCAATTATACTATATAGCAGTGCAAGTAAATATTAAGAAGCCTGCTTCTATTATTAAGTTAATTTCAAATATTGGAAATTATAAACCATACTAATTGTGAAAGCTGAAATGAGAACTGAGAAATATCAAGTCGAAATTGTATCTGAAAGAACTGAACTTTATTGTGCTACATTTTATTTTGAAAATTTGTACAAAAGTATGAGAGATATTTTAAATGACCTCATCAATAAACCTTTTTAAGATTTTAATTATACTAAGCCTAATTTCATTGTCGTGCTTTGTTAACCAACTATGCGTTCTGCAACATCTCACAGCAAAAATCATAACCAATATAGGCAAGGAAAAAGTTAACAAGCGAGAAGTTTATTGCAGTCACACGTGGAAACAAAATTATAACAAATATCGGCAAGTAAAGTGTTAATGTGCAAGAAGTTTATTGCAATCACAAGTTGAAATAAAATTGTCTCAAATATTAGGAAGTAAAGAGATAACGTGCAAGAAGTTTATTACAGTCACACATGGAAACAAAACAATTAACAAATATAGGCAAGAAAAGAGTTAATGTGCAAGAAGTTTATTGCAATCACAAGTTGAAATAAAATTATAACAAATATAAGCAAGGAATGAATTAACATGAAGAATTTTAATGCAACCACATGTGGAAACAAAATTATAACAAATATAAGGAAGGAAACAGTTAATGTGCCCGAAGTTTATTCCAATCACACGTGGAGACAAAATTATAATAAATATAGAAAAGAAAAAAGTTAATGTGCAAGAAGTTTATTGCTATCACATATTTAAATAAAATTATCTCAAATATAGGAAAGGAAAGAGTTAACATGCAAGAATTTTAATGCAATCACTCGTGGAAACAAAATTATAACAAACATAAGGACGAAAAGAGTTAATATGCAAGGAGTTTATTGCAGTCGCACATGGAAACAAAATTATAAGAATATTAGAAAGGCAAGAATTAACGTGGAAAACGTTTTTTGCAACCACACGTGGAAACAAACCTATAACAAATATAGGCAAGAAAAGAGTTAATATGCAATAAGTTTATTGGAATCACACCTGGAAATATAATCATAACCAATACAGGCAAGGAAAAAGTTAACATGCAAGAATTTTAATGAAATCACACGTGGAAGCAAAATTATAACAATTATAAGGAAGGAAAGAGTTAACGTGCAAGAAGTTTATTGCAACCACAAGTCGAAATAAAATTATAACAAATGTTGGCAAGCAATGAGTTAACATGCAACAATTTTAATGCAACACTGGAAAGATAATTATAACAAATATAAGCAGGGAAATAGTTAATGTGCAAGAAGTTTATTGCAATAACACGTGGAAACAAAACATTAACAAATATAGGCAAGAAAAGAGTTGATCTGCAAGAATTTTATTGCAATCACAAGTTGAAATAAAATTACTGTATAACAAATATAGGCAAGGAAAGATTAACATGCAAGAATTTTAAAGCAATCACATGTGGAAACAAAATTATAAGAAATATAAGGAAGCAAAGAGCTAACGTGCAAGAAGTTTTTTGCAACTACATGTGGAAACAAACCTATAACAAATATAGGCAAGAAAAGAGTTATTGTGCAATAAGTTTATTGCAGTCACACCTGAAATAAAATTATAATCAATATAGGCAAGGAAAAAATTAGCATGCAAGAATTTTAATGCAATCACACGTGGAAACAAAATTGTGACAAATATAAGGAAGGAAAGAGCTAACGTGCAAGAAGTTTATTGCAGTCACAAGTGGAAGCGAAATTACAAATAATATCGGTAATAAAAGAGTTAATGTCCAAGACGTTTATTGCAGTCACAAGTGGAAACAAAATTATAATTAATATCGGTAATAAAAGAGTTAATGTCCAAGACGTTTATTGCAATCACACATGGAAATAAAATTATAACTAATACAGGCAAGGAAAAAGTTAACATGCAAGAATTTCAATGAAATCACACGTTGCAACAAAATTATAACATATAGGAAGGAAGGAAAGAGTTAATGTGCAAGAACTTCATTATAATCACTTGTGGCAACAAATTTCCTACAAATATATACAAGAAAAAGTTAATGTGCAATATCTTATTGAACCTATAACAAATATAGGTAGAATGATAGGCTACCAATTTATGTAAGACTGCATGTAATATGTAATTTTGTAAGGAAATGATATCAATATCTGAATAATGAATTCCAGTTATGGGACATACGTGTTTTTAATTAAAATTCTTCTTGAAGCTTTAATTGAAGAATCGTTTTTTTTTTCTAAGTTATTTAATACTTTACTTACAAAGCTTACATATCTTAATCTATAAGTAATTATATTGTGCTTAGTTGTTTTATGCTTGCTTTTGATATAATTCATGTAAATGTTGAAACGGATTGATATATTTCTATTAATTTTTTAAAATGACCAATGAATATATTTTACTTAGGAAAAATAGTAAAATAGGCAAAGAACAAAATAAATAACTTAGTATCTAAAAGCAACAAAAAACATATATTTCAATATATAATGTCCGAAATAGTTCTGACATTTATTTCGATCAATTGTACGCTTCTAATGTTTTTCAATGGAAAGCTTCGTTATTTTTTAGAGCAAATTTCTCTACACAGATTCATTGAAAAACGTTTCAAAAGCAAGGTTTCGAGTAAATTTCTTTCTAACTTTCCATTTTTAAATTCAAGAAAATCAATTCATCAGTTCAAAAGTTAATAAAAGATAATTCTGATAATTCCATAATAAAACTGCTAAGTGAAAGTTTATCTCAGAAAACATGTAATAGATATATTTTTTAATTTCTGATAAACAATATTCTATAAATTTATCTGGTGAATAAATTGTTATTGCTGTGTCAATAAGTTGATTAAATCTGTAAGATGGTATTCTTTCATTTCATTCGGTTAACCTAACAATGTCAAATCAAAAAAAAATAGTTAATTTTTAATTCTTGAAATGAAGAGAGCAGAGATAGGAATTGAAAATAAAAAATTAACATCTTAATGTTCCTGAGTCTTTAAGAACGGTTTATTTTCGATTCGCACACATTTTGGAATGAATTGCAGTAGTAAGAGCAAGAAAATTACTTATTGGAGTGGAATGCCTAAAGATGTTCAGTCGTTGTTAGTTCCTGTACAATATATCAGTCAACTCAGCGAAAGCCTTCGCAAGAACCATTAAAAATGAAACCTGTACGAACACATCTTTGGGAACGTGTATTTTCTGACTTATTTGAACTTCATGAGAAACAATATTTAGTCTCAGTTGATAGTTATTCAAGGTTTTTTGTTGTTTATATTTACCGACTGTTACATCTCAAACAGTAATTGATGTTCTCAAGAAATTATTTGTATTCTTGAAATATTTGAATCTGACAATAGACCACAGTTTACCTCAAAGGAGTTTAAACAATTCCTAATGAATTGAGGTTTTGCTCATCGAGAATCGAGTCCGAAATATCCCTGAAGTAAAGGACGTGTAGAATGTTATGTGCAAATAGCAAAAAACATGATGATAAAATGTGCTAAATCGTCAACAGACTTTTATTTACATTTTTAAATATTAGGAACATTCCTAGAAATTATATTGATTCACCAGCGCAACGTTTGTTTGATAGATCGACCAGTTGTGTCAGATAATTCATCCATTGTATTTAAAACCAGCATTACAACAAAAAGTGCCCGAGAAATTACGTCATGAACTTCAGCGAATGGAAACTATGTTCACTTCAAGAACAAAAGAGTTCTTACTTCCGCGGTTCGGTTCTCATGTGGGTTTCGTTGATGGTGGCGATCCGCGCTGGGCAGGTTTTCCCGGGGTTCTCCCGTTTCCTCTGCATTTCTCACACCATCCTTTCTCAGTCTTTCTCTCCGTCTGTCCTTCTTTCCGTGGGATAGCACAATAGATCTTTCAGGTCGCGGTGCTTGGCTATCAAGCCACCCACGCTCACCACATTACATTACAAGTTCTTACCTCAAGAAAAGGTTCTTTTGAGAACAAAGCATAGAACAATGGAACCAGCTACAATAATTAAATCATCACGTGAACCACGTTCCTATATTTTTCGCACTACAGATGGATCGGACATTAGAAGGAATTCAGTTTACCTTCGGCATACTAAGGCTGATAATCCTCCAAATCACGGACCTGTCCTATTCCAATGCCAAATAGTGAACCCAACATCAACACAACATCACCACTGTTAAGAAGCCCAGTAACTTAAGTACAAGAAGGCGAGAAGATGTTAAGCGACACAAGTAATGAACAAGAATCAGAACTGATATTTTCTTAAATCAAATACCACCGGTAACTGATAGAAGAAAAGATCAGAAAAAGAAAATTTTCAGTTCCGGTTAAAGCTAGATTAGGCCGAATAAGTAAACCGCCAGATCGTTTAACTTATTATTAAAAGAAAAGGAAAAAAAGAAAAAAAAAGAAAGAAATAACGTATCATGCCAAATAATGTATAACGGGGCATGCACAATAATGCACCGCATATGTAGTGTTGATTTTTGTATCTCCAGTGTGTTATAAATGATCTCGTTCTAATGCATTCCTGATGTTTGTATGCCTATTTTAGCTAACTTAATATAGATCTATTATTATTACATTCATTACAAATTAACAAAGAATAAATAAAATGTATTAAATTGCAACGTTATAAGTTAGAATTTATTTTAGGAATCGTAGATAATAATTTTGTGGTCATTTCGGTGAGGAATAAGTCGACAATCTCACCGATTCGTCCCAGGTTCTTTTATTTTTATTTTTATAGATAGAGTAAGAACGAACTTAGCAGATACCCCGTACTGCTGTAGCGATAGGGGTTGCATGATACCCGCATCTTCAAGCTGGGGCATTAATATATGTTTGAAACGTATGTAAATAAGTTTCGCCATTAATGTGACCATCAAAAATAATATGATCCAAACAAATAATAACAATACTACATAATACGGGGTGCGGGAATTTCTCGGTCTCGCTGTATTTTAGGAATATCATATCAAAATTGTATTGTTCTTTTTTTATTTTTCCATATTTTTGTTTATTGTTATTATTTTTAAAGGTGAAGTAAGAGTTAATAGAATCCTTTTTTTTAATTTTCTACTAATTTCAAAACAATTTCTTTTTTTCCCTTCTAATTTTTCAGATTGTGAAGTTTAATAATTAATTAAATTCATGATAATGAAAGTTATATCAATTTTATATACTGTACAGCAATTGTAAAGCATGAAGAATTTTCTTTGTCAGTGAACTCAATCAAATTTAAATGGAGCACAACAATATCTTTAAATATAATTACGTTGAAAACAACTGAAATGATTCCATAAAGTGAATCGAATATGAAAGTCTTAACTGAATAAATTTACTTTCATAATGTCTTTAAATACTCGAGCTAATAAGGGACAAGATGAACATGAAAAACGTGCAGTTCGACCAATGAAATATGGTATTGGAATCACTGGATTTGATAGAATTACAAATCAGCTTTACCATTTTACTTACAAAGTGTACTGGATTACTTGTTACATTGTATTTTTTCTATTCTGCTGTTACCAAATAAGTTGTCTTATTGATAATTATCAAACTCAAGAACCAGCCACTTCAGTTGAATTTCAGAAGATTGAAAGATTTACTTTACCAAAATTTGTAGTCTGTCCACATGTTTTATTCGGGCAAGATATAGTGACAGAAAATGTACAAAAGCACTACAGTGAACATTTTGATATGCCTCTTGAGGCAGTCAAGAAGCTACACTTCACAGAGATGTTGAAACTTCCCGGTTTTAATTTGACTTCTCTTTGGAAATTGTATGATATTGATAGACGTCATGTGAATTTCGAATACCAGGTAATTAGAAAATCTATTTATTCTGTTATTAGTGCCAAAAATTAATGTTATAACAATTTGATTAGGAAAACGAAAATATTAAATAATTATCTGATCATTAATTATAGAACTTACAAGAAGAAGACACATCCTGCACATCAAGAAAGTTGGTGTCTTTGTGTACATGAAGTGTTTGAAAAATATATATGTGGTCCACGATATTCAAAATATTTGACATTTTCAAATTTTCAATTTTCTGTATTAGCTTAAATTACAAGTAAATTAGTTTAGCAAGATTGTTGGCAATAGCTTAAATACTGAATTACAAGATTTGCATGCTGTAGTAAGTGGCTTCAAATCTATAATTTGCTTTTTTTTCCCTTTTCTTACTTATTCGTCATCATTTTTTTTTTTTACTTTTTCTGACGTACAATCCATACGTTGAAGTAGTTTTTTCTTTTCAATTCTTGTTCTTTTTCTTTTCAATTCTGTCTTGTATTAGTAATATGATTGCAAATTTTTAATTATATCCATTTGATTAGAAAGTAAAATAAAATATAAACTTGTTTTTTATTAAGCTTTATATAGATGATCAATTCTCATTTAGTTTCTTCTTCATCGTTTGTTATTCGTTTTCAGTATTTCAATTTGTTTTTAAATTATTTATACAGGGTGTACCTGAAATATTCTGCCAAACTTAAAGGTTGTATTCAATCATGCAAAACAACGAATAAATGTCATGAAAACTAGGGTCTGGAAATGCTTTATTTCAAAGATGCAATAATACAGAGGTGTTGGCCGTACAATCGCTCAGTTTTACAGAGAGTGCTCGAAAATTGTCCTCCATCGGCCGCAGTGTACGCAACACAGCATCGTTCCATCCACTGGTCGAAGATGCCAGGTGCACGTCGAATTGTGCTACAACCATCAACTATGCGATCTTGCAGTGCGCGGATGTCAGGGACCGTTGTGGTGTACACTAATACTTTAAGATAAACCCATACGAAAAAGTCCAAAGGGTTTAAATCAGAGGAATGAGCAGACCGTGCTATTGGTCGTCCTCTTCCAATCCAAATGTCAGGATAACATAGGTTCAGAAGTCGTCGGGCTGTACGGCTGAAATGATGTGGCGTACCATCATGCTTGAACCACAAGTGACGACGAGTGTGCAAAGGAACATCGTCCAGGCATGTAGGCACCTCATTTTCCAGGAAATCCCGGCAAGCATCGATGGTTAGTCTAGCTGGCAGAAACACTGGTCCAATGATACGAATTCAGACATTCACGGAAAACCTTTGTGTGATAGCGTGCGATATATTTCTTTCATCGGACCAAAGGTTAACATTATGAATTTTCATAATGACATCTTTCGTGAAGCAAGATTGTTCCGTGAAAAGCACAGACCGCGCAAAAGTAGGTTGAACAGTGTTTCATATACCATGTGCAAAAGACCACACGTGAAAGGTAATCGGTGGGTGACAGACCTTGCACTCTCTCTACGTGATGTGGGTATTGAAGCTGTTCCTGGAGAATTCTGTGCATACTTTGCTTGCATATGCGATAAGACTTCTCTGGCAGTCTGTCTAGTGGACGTTCCCGGATTTTCTGCAACTACATTCAGCACCTGTTCTTCAATGTGTGTTGTTCGGATGTGTCGGATTCAGCCTCTATCGACAGTAGCGGCATCAATGATCGTGACTCAGTTAGATGACGATGAATCCCACTAAATGTGGTCCTGGATGGACCTCTCGTTGCGGAATTGCTTCATAGTACAGTCGTGCAACTTCTGTGCAATTTTCACTTGCTCGTCCGTAAGTTAAATAAATGTCGGCCATCTCTGGATTGTTGTAGCTCGTAGTCATGATGTTTTCTAGAACAAGCTGCGGCGATTCTGACTTCTGGAATGCATTGAACCAGACTGCTCCACTTTTGGTAGTGGTACTGGTGGATGGGTATTGAACGTATATATCCCAATTACCGAGGAGCAATTTAATGACTCTACGATATGATGTAAAGGCCAACACCTGCGTATCGTTTCATCATTCATATTTTCGAAATAACGTTTTTCCAGACCCATGTTTAATGATATTTATTCGTTGTTTTTCATGTTTGAATACAACCTTTAAATTTGGAGCACATTTTAGGTACATCTTCTATAAAGTAATTAAAGTAAGAAAACAAAACGTAGAAATGTATAATTCATGAAAAAAATTTTTAATGATACTTGTAACTGATATTGTCTAAAAATAAATTTGATCATTTAATTTAGTGCTTTATTTTTATAGTAATATTTTAGTTTTCCTTCCAAATAGAGTTTACATTATTTTTAATTTCTTAATATATTACTAATATCAGCCAGAAAAGAAAAGAAAAATAGTATAAGAAAGTGCTGAAAATAGA
>JAFIDM010049367.1:0-11690 GCA_023159025.1 Thereuonema tuberculata
ATTAACTACAGCTACAATGTTTGTAAAATTATTTGAAATATTAAAGATTTATTAATATTTTAAACGATTTATCTTATTATTCAAAATTATAAAGCAAATTAGACACTTAAATTTATAATACTTGCAAGTTTAACGTGTGCATATAATATTAATAATAAGGATGAAATTAAGGCCACCACACATTAACGATTGAAAAAAATTTATGTACAAATTATGCACAAATTAATGTACAAATTAAAAATTATTCTTTTTAATTTGTTCATAAATTATTTTTAATCATTAATGTGTGGTGGCCTTAATTTCATCCTTATTAAATATATAACCAGAGGAAAGTTAAAATATGATCTAAAATTTATATATTACTTTTAAGTCACATGGAGTTTTGAATTCCAAAATTTAGTATCTTAAAATATCTTTTCGAAAATAACTGTTTGTGAATTAGGAATTTATTTTGTAAGAATACAATTTCCTGCAGGAAATCCTGATTATTATCAGTTGCCCTTTGATGTGCAATATACTATGATCTGCGATTCGTCGTTAACATTCTTATCAATTTTAACAAAAACCCAGCAATAATCTGTCAAGACTGAAATTCTTTTAGGGAATTGTATGGCTTCAATCATTTGTGTGCTTTTAAAATGTGGGTCGCATTTTCAAATAATGTTACAAGAGGTTCACCCTCAGTTCACTCATGCTTGAAGTTATACGAGGGCATAAAATATCAAATCATTTATGAAATAGGCTTTCTTAGCATTAAAGAAAAGAAATTTGTGCCTTCCGTAAATTACCATTTTGTTGAATTATTAGGCACGTAAAATTTATTATAACTTAAACTGGTTAGTTTAAAAGATTTGTTTTATGCTTTATACAAATGCCTTTTGAGTCTAGCGGAACGCAGGACAAGGATTTGGCATTTTTTTTTTCTATTCTTGTGTATTTTTGTTTGTGTTTTGCTTTTGTGGGGTCCTGCTTCCGGGAGCGAGAGTAGGATTCTTATACGTTCGCACCTTCTGAACCTGTCATCGCTGGAGTTGGTCTAGCTGATGAGTCCTAAAAAAGACGAAACGGCCGTCCCAGTCTCTCCCCGGTGGCAGCTCGAGATGCGAAATCTTTTTGGTTCCATTGTACCTTCCGTAGTTACCATTTTTTTAAAAATATAAATCTTATATTTATATTATCTTCCTTATCCGAGACATTGTCATAGTAAGCTCATATACGTCGTTGCTCCAAAAACACTGAACTGGATATATCAGTGATAAAGGATTTTATTAATATAGTTTTCAATATTTTCTGAAGAAGGCTTAAGGTACCTAGCCGAAATATTGAGCTTTTCCTGGAGTAGAAACTCCTCTTTCACTCTACATTATAAGAGTGAAGTTTTATGAAGTATGTGCATTTAGATAAATATTCTTTGTCTTCATAATTACAATGTTAAATGTTTTGATAAAGCTTGTCTAACTTTGGATGAATATTAAGTTTTGTGTAGGTGTTTTTTATGAGTAGTGGCAAACGAAAAAAGAAATGATTCGTTACGTTTTTCGTTTCAGGCAAAATAAAATATTTAGTTTTTCGTTACGTTCTATGTAACGCTAAAATCTATATTTCCTTTTCCGTTACGTTAAACATTACAACGAAATAATTAAGCATGAAAAAGAGAAAGTATTATAACTAGAAGTTGTATTTACTTTGTATTCTTAACGATTAGAAAAGTTGTAGAGGAAAAAGAAATAAGTTTTTTTTCTTTTTCCCTCAAATATGAACTTGAAGAAGATTCTCTTTAAGAGAATCGAAATATCGTGTAGATTAAAGAAGATATTTATCAATTCATAGGAGCTTTCTTTTATATTTTATAATTTCAAGTATGATAAGTAGGAATTCAGAAGATCAACAGGATTTGATAATAATAAAAAATAAAAGATATAAAAGAAAATGAAATTTTTTCAAAACTTATTACTAATTTAATAAATTTAATTATAGAAACAAATAAATATCCAGATCAACATTAAACTATCAGCACCTATACCACAGGTATTCTTAACATAAGTCTACCTAATAGGACTGGTAAACATTAACAAAAAAATTAAAATCTCTAAAATTAAACCTACATACTATTTATAAAAAAAAATACAAAGAAAGCATATAAAAAAATAGTTACTTAGAACTAGAAAAATATCGTGGCGTTGCAATAAAGTCAACTATAGATAAATAATAGAAAAATATATCACAAATAAAATACAAAATTTTATGAAAAAATATAATATAACAAACTATAACTAAAATGCCTAACAAACATTACATTAATGAAAAAGTGATTACATTAATGAAAAAGTTAACAATGAACTTTATATTCATATCGTTTATAATTCTTTCCACATTGAAATTAATATTTCTTTGTCGGTACCTATTAAAAATTGCAGGATACGATAATTTTATTTTATTATTTTGACTAAGATGATAATTTAATAATATTAGTAAAAGAAAAATAATAATTGTGGGGTACCTCAAGGCTCTAACTTAGGCCCAATTTTCTTTACAATGATCTCTTTAGTTAAATCAAAGATTGCTATATTTACATGTATGTTGATGATATTATAATCTATGCTGTAAACAAAACAAAAAAAATCATGCACCATATGCTATACAAAATGACTACAAATATTGAAAACTCACCAAGATAACATACTCACCATAAGTAAAGATAAAATAAAAGTTTTAACAACAAAATAAGAAATTTATAAGAAGGGCAGCATAAGAATAAATAAATTTCTGATTCAATTATCGGGGAAGGTGGATCAGGCTGATGAGTCCCATGCAGGACGAAACGGCCGTTCCCGATTCCCTCCGATAATTGAATCAGAAAGGCAATTTATTTATTCTTGTGCTGCCCTTGTTTCTTATTTTGTTGTTTTCAATAAGTCACATTCCTCAACAGAAACAAACATATTTAATACCAATTATTTAAAATTTATCGTCTTTATTCCGCATTAGGTACTGGAAATACGATAAGGTGTTATTGTTAACGGAATAACCTTTATCCTTGTTGATGCACTCAATTTTGATATTCCAATTAAGTCATTTACTGAATTTGTCTTTTAATGTGTTTGCAAGGTCCCCCACCCAAATTTTCAGGAATGAGAAAACCCAAGAGTATAATTTTCGCGAAATATAGGAAAGGAACTTTCCTTTGAAACCTAACCATTAAAATAGAAATAATTATCATCTTTTAATGCAAAAATGAAATTTGTTTTTGCGTTTTCATTACGCTTTCTATTACTGCTATTTGAAGAATTTCGTTCACGTTTTCGTTACATTAATCAAAAATTGTTTCGTTATTTCGTTGTTACGTTACGCGTAACGTTTTTCAGCAATGGGTTTTATACATATTATATTAAATCTTATAGATACCGTATATTAATCATTGTATAGATTTTTACTGAACCGCAATAATGCTCGAAATCTGGCAGATATTGCCTAATATTTCGATTACAGATTCACATTTACTTGAATAAGATTATTTATTGAGATCTGGTAATGATTATTACCTGAATTGCCTGGAAAAAGTTGCTTCAAAATATATCCAATTTTCTAATGCCCATCTGTGGAGAGAAAATCTTCTTACTTTGATGCTGTCCTTTTAATTTACTAGATCCTGTAATAAATTTCCATTTCAAAGTTGTTTAGAACATATTCCATTAAACGAAATACAATGAAATTATAACAGAGTAAGTTTATTAAACAACCAGAAAAAAAAAAAAAAGTTCCTATTTCCGCCACAGAGGAGAAATGGCGCGTCAATATAATCTTGCTCTTAATTTTCCATAATGTTAATAACTTAGTAACAATAATAGCTTAAATGAATCCCAACTTAAAGCTACTACTACTATTATTATTATTATTATTTTGCAAAGAGATTAAAAACAATAGTTCCCTTATTATGGAGTTCTGTTTTTGTCTCGATTCTCATAATTCTTCTTTGGGAAACCTAATGAAAATACTTATTTAGTTCATGGGGATCTCTCTTGCTTTCCTTGAAGAACTCCCGTTTTAGTTTCGATGTATATTGTTAAATGGAATGTTTTTGTTATCTCTGTGGTTGTGATTTACTCCTCTGTTCCTCATTGGTAATCACATGTTACAGCAGCCACGGGGATGAAGGATCCCTGCAATTTTTAGACCTCCAGAAAAACCTTCAAAAGTGTAGGTGCGGCTTTGCTAGACGAGTGGGAGGCAATTTACAAGATTAAAAGAGAATACACCCAAGGGCAGCTCCACATATCGAATCCAGAGCAATCACGATTAAACATCGCAAACAGCGGCCGAAATCACTGGACCACGCAAGGCGGCCTATTACAAAACTACAAATAGCGAAATTGAGCTGTATTAAGAATCTTAATAAATAAGAAATAATAAAATTAATCTGAATAATATGAAGATATGGTTTTCAATGACTTTATTTTCAATATGAATATGGGTGCTTGAAATTAGAATAGCGAATAAAATAGACTGACAAAAGTGTAATTACGAAAATGATGAAGGATGGAAAGATTAAAAGTTTTAGGTGACCTTTGACCACCTGAATGTGGGTGACGGAAGAGTCAGTCTCACCCTACTTTACTTTTTACCATTAATAAATGGTTTACCGTAAATTAATGGTAAACTACTTTTTTTTTACCTATCGAATTAAAACATTTTATGAAATCAGTTGTAAAAGAAATATTAAATCTTTTTACCTTGAAATAAAAGCATTGATAAAAATAGTATTAAATTGTCAAAGACTTAAATACGAGTATTTGTGGAAAACAGGTTCATTTTCATTTCACTTAAAATTCGTATTTCTAATTGCTTTTCTTAGTTCGACTTACAGTTAGACTATCTTTCTTTGGAGAATAGAAATCTTTTCCTTTTCAGGCCTAAGCATTGAATGAAAATCCGTAAATTCAAGGTCGGTGGAACAGTTCATGGAACGCTTAATGCCGCAAGGAGTTGAAATCCTAGTGGAATAAAAAAAACTCCCACAAGGCCGTTCCCTTCGTCCGTACAGATCTTATGCAATGCACTTGAGTGGGAGAATACTTGATATGGCACCTTGTTTAACATCGTGATCACTCGCTTCAAGAAAGAAAAAAATACTTGATAGGGTTAAGAGTCCGACTAACAAATAAACAAAAGCTAATACTTTGTGTAGAACATCAACCTCTACTTTACCATCGCTATTGAAAATGCATTAACGGTTCCATCGACTCACATTGAAAGACATCATCATATACTAACAACCTATATATTCATAACCTATATTTTTGGGAGTAGTGAAACATAAACACTAGAGTTTTACCTCGAATAGCTGCAGCAGCGCTTACTGGATAAAGAATTTCATTATCTGTAAAGTGAGGTAAGAATCATTTTTAAGCAGCAACCATTGTCACCGAATAATTGCTTTGTTCGAATGAGAAATTATGAACGACGGTTTTAGGTTGTTGCGAGGCTCTAAAACTTGCGGGCAACTGCGTTTACCATTGATCTTCTATATAAATTCACATCGATTGTTCTCAAATTTGCGTTTCTTGCCTGCTTTTGGCATTATAGAAACCTTACCAGCTGTCAGCTGTCAACAAACAGCCAAAAAAAAATGAACAACCGCTGTTTATAAAAGGTCTACCGTATGTCTTTAAACTTGTATAAAAATATAATATTTATGTAAGTTTACAAAAACAGAAAAAAAGAGAGAGGGAAAAGTCAAGATTGCCTATTTCTATAAATCGCTTTTGGAAGATCTTAATGAAAGACTCATCTTTGAAAAAGACGGACTCAATCAAAACTTCAGGTTTTTCAAAGCAGTAAAAAAATGAAAAAAACAAAAAAAATCTAAAGAATGTAAATTTAACATTAGCGAAGTATACATACCGGGTGTAGCAGGATTGTGGTACATCTCAAATATTTTTTTTTTATATATCCTTTTTGTGTAATGCAGTATGGCACATACAAGAATACAGAAAATTCTTGTATGATACATAAAAGAATACAGAAAACAATGTATTCCCTTTTGAAATGTCCGGTTTAACCGGAAATGACATCAACTTTGCAATCTTACGAAATTTGGAATTCAACAATGTATCACTTGCACATCTTTCTTTTCTCAAAATATTTGAGGTGTACCACAATCCTGTTACACCCGGTATATAGGGTGTACCTGAAATGTGATGCCAAACTTAAAGGTTGTATTCAATCATGCAAAACAACGAATAAATGTCATATAAACATGGGTCTGGAAATGCGTTATTTCCAAAATGAACGATGCAACAATGCAGAGGCGTTGGCGTTATCCTGACCCTTGGATTGGAAAAGGGGGACCAACGGCATGGCCTGCTCGTTCCCCTGATTGAAGCCCTCTGGACTTTTTCGTATGGGGTTATCGTAAAGCATTAAGGGTGCACCACACCGGTTCCTGACGCCCACGCACTGCTTGCTCGCATAGTGGATGGGTGCAACACAATTCGACGTGCACCTGGTATCTGTTCGGCAGTCGATGGAACGACGTTGTGTTGCGTGCATTGCGGCCGATGGAGCACATTTCGAGCACTTTCTGTGAAACTGAGCGATTGTACGGCCAACACCTCTATATTGTTGCATTGTTCATATCTTGGAAATAAAGCATTTTCAGACCCATGTTTATATGACATTTATTCGTTATTTTGCATGATTGAATACAACCTTTAAGTTTGACAGAATATTTTAGGTACACCCTGTATATATAATTGAAGTTATGACCAGCTATATTTTAAACACTCAATAAGGGATTTTATGGGGTTTTATTTTAAGATTATAATTTCAATTTATATAACAAACTATGAAATGCCATGAAAATCCATCTCTTTACTAACTGAATTATTGCTTGAGTACACAAAAAATAAAATTAGTTTAGTAAACGAAAGGCGTCAAAACAAAATAAGGGAAAAAATGAGAGAAAGAATTTCAACATTTTTATTTTCTTTCATCATTACACTAAAAGTTAAGTTTAGTTAAGAATCGCATCAAGTTTAGTTTAAGAATTAATTTACATTAATAAAATAATGTTATTAATGTAATAATAAAATAATTAAATGATAAGACAAAATAATTTCTTCACTGCATTATTTTGGAATGAGAAATTGAGAAATTGAGAAGTTTATGTGCTTTAGATAATAGCGCCTTAAATCATTATAAGCTGTAAAGGTCGATTATAGCTGTAAATTACCTGAATTTCAAAACTGCCTTGAATTAACGATTTGGATGACTTATAATTATTAAGAGAAGATGAGAAGAAAATAATGCAATTACTGCTTAGATTTATGATCAACAATAAACTGAAAATATAGAGTAGAACAAATTTTGACTTGAATTTTTAACTTTCAAAAAAGTCATCGTGCGCCTCACAATGATCGTTTGAATCGAATCTAGTTGCTTTTCCTTGGCTATTGTTTTAAATATAAATTTTCAATATTAGCAGTATTTTAGCAAAACAGAAACAAAACTCCTTGAAAAGTATATTAACAAAAAAACAGATTTCAGAATTAGGGTACTTGCTCTCGACCAAGGGTCAGCAATCTTTTCGAGAGGTTATTTTATTGCAAAATCTCAACGAAATCCAAAGTACTAAGAGCCATAAAACTGAAATAGAGAGAGCGAGAGACAGACAACGTAAATATGTATAGGTAATAGCAGATCATCCCTCAAAGAGCCACGGAATGACATCCCATTCCAGCCTTCAAGAGGCTTAATGAAAATTATCTCCAAAAAAAAAATTAAACAAATAAATAAATAAATAATTGGAAAATGAAATACCGCTTATTCTAAACTCATGATAATAAAAAAGAACCAAAATTGTTTAAAGAAGAAAGTTACTTCCTCCTCCAGTTTAAAATTGTCCTTTCTTTCGTTTGCTTCTGAATCGAATGAGTAGTCCAAACAGCTGTCCTAGAATCCATCAAAACGCAAATGCGTCTTGATTTAATCAATAAATGAGTCTGGAAATATACAAACAGGCGTCTTTTTCTCTCCTCCCAGCCCATTCCAATCATTTTCCGCCTTTGTAACATCTAGTGGCTAATTAATCTAATCTTGACACATTTGAACGTAAGTTATACCAAATCATCTTCGATTCAAATAAAATCTTATATCCGCGTTTATTTGTTTGCCAGCACATAGAGAGTTTCTTTGCTATCATCATCTTTGTCCGTTATTTCAAATGACCTGTTTTTCTTCTTTTGACTTACAAGAAACGATCTGACTACCCTGTCATTTTCAAAAGCAAACAAAAAGAATGGCACATAAATAAAAGTCGATTTATTTCTCTCATTATCTGATACTAAATCAAATTAACAAACTGCGTTTTTTTTTTGTCTTTCTGTAAAAACCAAGGAGAAACAAAATTCCAGTCATTCTTTATATTGACCAGGAAAAAAAAAAACTACAAATTCTGAAATTAAAAAAATAAACAAATAAAATAAAATCAGATTGTCGTAGGTCCCTTATTTATTTTATTAAATGTGTATAAAAAATAAACTCTTTAGTATTACAAATAAAAACAGCATTTGTACTAATACAATATAATATTGTAACAGTTTATATGTAAATATTTTTAGAAATCATTTATTTGTATTTATCTGTACATATCTGTATTTTATTCATTTTAAATCATTCGTTTTCTATTTTACCTAATTACTGCTGTTCTATTTATTTTTAAATTCTTTTCCGTTACAGCCATTTAATTAGTTAATTCATTTACATTCATTATGTTCTTGTCCAATCACTATGTATATTTTTTAATTACTTATCCAATGAAATTCAACTTTGTAAAATCTATAAAAAAACCCATGTTTTCTGTTTAATAAAGTAATTCAGTTCAGTTCCAAACTTGACTCGTTGTTTCTTCGCTCCTATAAGACTCTTCCCACAAATACCATTACAATATCAGTATTAATTTTATTAGCATTTTATGTGAAGTTGTTCTTGAGTAATTCATCCTGTAAAGACCGAGTTGATTAGGTTTTCTATAGGTAAATACAGATAGCAAGATATCTGAATCATTATTTAAACCAGCATTATTTCTTAAGCAGGTTTAATACTACAGTCATGTAGTGCATTTTTTTTTTCTTCAACAACATTGTTATATTTCAACTATTATAATAAAACTCCTACGCACTTAAAATATAGGTTTGATTCTTTCAAGTCTGCTTCAGTTAAAATTTGAGGTTTTAATTTTTATTTTGCGATCTTTGATGATGAAACTCACAGAATATAGCCTAAGATTATTTAATTCAAAATGCCGTGCATTTTTTATATTCTGTGAACTGACAAATCCCGTTTCTTGAACGTATTAATTATTATGGATATCACATTGCAAAAGCTTCACTGAGGAATTTAATAACAGGCTGTCAAAAGAAATCAAGGGTTTCAATTTGTTTCTTAATTGTCGACTGCAGAATGTTTCCTACTTTATTTTCTCTTTTAATTACAGTTCAGAATGCTACGTAATAAAGTCAAATGTGCCAAGGAAGGATTGTTTCGTGAACGAAGCTTGTTGGTGTTTTTTATTCAGAATATATTCAACAATTGCTTTCAGGACCTTCCGTTTGATATCAGTTACTTGGGAATGAATCATTTCCTTTTGTTTGATCTGCATTTCAATGCATTCCTAATAAAATACTAAAATTATTATTTCATTTTCAAAGCTTGTGAAGTTCCTGACAAATGTAGAAGTTGGGACGCCAAAATTTCATCTCTAGCTTATTTATTTTATTCTGTTTTATGTCATAAATTTAACATGTGTTAAAATTTGCAATTGTAATTAAAAAGACAAACACATTAAAATTATAAAAAAAAGTTTTCAAAAAAATTTTAAAATTTAGTTTTATATTATTTTTGTTTTTGTTTTATTTATTTATTTATCAGGTTTTACAAAGCACTAATATCGTGTTGTTTCCATACCTAAGTTTTTTTCTTTTCTATTCTTTTCTATCTTCCTAATCGCCATTTGTTAATGCTTTCTCTCACTTTGATATTTCTTTTTAGCCATTTCAGTCTTCTTCTCTTCCTTTTCGTAGTTGGAATCCACTGAAGTATTTTTTAGAAATTTTTCATTTCTCGTCCGTTTCTCTGATCCATACCATTTAATAGTTGTATTTTAATATAATACGTTGTTGACTTTTATATCTTCAACTATTTCTAATTTTTTTCCCTTTCTTGAAATTCTTGTTGAGAGTTGCCAAAAAACCATCTTTGACGAAAGTAATTTTGATTCACTTCTTTTTCTTTAATGCCATTTTTCTGCTCCGTATGTTATTGTACTCTTCGTTGTAAATATTTGTTTTTGTTTGAGGAAATATATTTTTATCCATAAATAATCTTTAATTTGAAATAAAAAAAAAATATAGTGTTCATAAATTAAAAAAAAAATTGAAAGGTTGAAACTTCAAATTTTCTTATATTTTAATTAATTAAAAATTAATTTTTAATAATTAAAAGAAAACCTTTTGATGTTTTAATATGCGAATTATTCCTTTTTTCATTGTTTCGCAATTCCGAAGTTTGAAGTTTTATTTTATTTTATTTTATTTTGTAGGAAAGATACAACGGGAATAAACCCAGTTACAGTATCTCTAAAAGAAAAACTAACATTTAAGGAGATGAACAATATACATATAACATATAATGTATGATAGTAGATATATCATAAAAAGTGATATATAATAAACAATATACATACAAAAAACAAATTCAAATAGAAAATAGCATAAAAAGAGCAGAATAGCCGAATATAGTGTATAAAATACGCAATAATAAACACAAGAATACATAAAAAAAATAGCGAAACAAATAAACACAGTAAAATATATATATATATATATATTTATATTAATCCCAATATGCATAAGAAAAAGTACAGCACCATATAGGGATACGGGAAAAATAAAGAAATTAGGACTGAAGATGGAAAGAAGGAGAGAGAGGAAGTTGAAAGAAAGATAAAAAAAAGACAGAGAAAAGGAACAGCAGGGGAATCAGATGACTCTAAACAATGGCTAATTTGAAAGACTTAAGATTCATATTAAAAATGTCAAGATTACGACACTGATGATTGTATTCGTCGCACATTCTAACAACAGGCGAATTTTTGTGTCTGTTAGATCGCACAGAGGGTGTGTAGAAAAGGGATCTACTTCGACTCCGTGTGGTAGTTACATTGAAATTAATTTGCGCTAGTAACATAGAATTATGGATCTTATTATTAAGGAGCTTATAAAGAAAAAGAAGAGAGGCACTTCGCCTACGCAAGTCTGCTTTTAGTTAAATCTTCTCTTATTGTGAAACCAGAACCTTTCAATTTCCGTTTGCTTTTGAAGACTTCACTACGCTTATTGAAAGACACAAATTTCACAACACTTGGACGTGGTTTGGCGCCGGGACGACTAACTCTATGTGAACAATCTAAATCAGATATTTGGAGATTGACGCCAATTTTTTTAGCCATTCCAATAATGGGGATGTTTAACGTCTCTGGGTCGAGGCTGGAAAAGTCACGTGATGTAGGTGTGTTACTTCTAAAAACATGGCTAAGATTACCGAAAAAACTCTGTATATTAAAGATTTCTCAACTTGAAATATATTGAATTATCGGCATACAATTAAGGAGGCGTATGGAAATAATGTAGATA
>JAFIDM010049367.1:31690-42351 GCA_023159025.1 Thereuonema tuberculata
TACTTATGTTGAGTACCCATCTTCAAGTTACTTTCCTGTGAATAACTTGAAGATGGATACTCAACATATGTACTTGAAACTATAGTTGTTATTTAATAAATTAAGTTATTCTGTTTATTAGCAGGTGCGTCGGCTTAATTTTTGTTTGGTGAATATGATCAACGCATGTAAAGTTGCAAATGTAATTTTAGTCTACTAGATTAAAATTTCAATTTCAATGTTCAATTTTTTAGCCTACAAGCTCAGATCAGACGAAGAAGCTGAAGAGTCGTTGGGGACACTTCTCAACTTGAATGAAGAAATTCAAAAAATATTTAAACACAAAAAAAAAACTTCTCTCTCAGCTAAAAGCCGTCACGTTGTTATCCTGTCATTCTTGAAAGGGCATATACAGCCAGTAAATAAATAAATAAATAAAAGTTATGCATGGTAAATAATAACAAAAGAAATAATCGGAAGCTTGCTGAAAATCTTATTTAAAGATATCTTAATCTAAATTTTTTATAAACTTTTATAGTGACTTATGAAAAAACAAAAAAAAAACCAACAACATTTCAATGTATACGAAACTTATAACAGCAATTCAGGTTCCTAAGAAGACTTGTGTTGTGCTGTATTTTGTAACAATATTTATAGATGTAATAAATTCAGAATTTTAAATTAAATGTCATTAACTTATATTAAACAGAAATAAATTAAAAAATTAATATTTTCAAAAAACCAAATAAATGCAAATAATAAATAATAATAATCATATAATGGAGGAAGGCGGGAGTTGAGGGGGAGGGAGATTCTCACTGTAGCGGAGGCAGAGCCCCTGATATTTAATTAATTTCAGTATTTACATTCTTTATTATTTTCAATCTCTTTTCATTAATGGAATTTTTGTTCAGATAGTGGCATTTTCTTATCTAGACTGTAGCATTTTAGGGCGAATCAATCCGTCAACTGGGTTAGAGGTTTTTCCAAGATCTTTTGTGGGCGAACTGAAAAGATAACAGATCTTAAAGAATACAGGAAAAAGGAAGAGGAAAAAAAGAAAAAAAAAACTTCTGGAGTGATTCGAAAAGATTAAAGTAGACCTTTTTTTGTTCATCTTCAAATAGAATCACATTCACGCAAAATAAACATAAGTCTTCGAGTCGACAGCTTCAATGTTATTATTGATGTTGAAAAATCAAGGTGAAAAGTTGACGAATTACAAAGAGTTACAATGTAGGCTTAAATTTGTAAAAACTGTAGCTGATTGATGTTAGAACGAAGAAAAAGAAGATATTTGAATAGAAATTGCCTCAGGGTCATTGATTATTAAAAAATAGATGTAATTCAGCTTCATTGTATTATTCCGTGTGTGAAGTGAATTTAGGGCTGTCAGTAAAATACATCCGTATGAGAGAGGATGCTACGGGGGTGACAAATTGTGACCGTTTCGGACAACAGTCAGATGAAATTGTCTTTTTCTTTTGGCTAAGATTTACAATTCGGCAATACACTGCTGAGATTGTTGGATGGAATTTGTGGTCTCGTGGTGTCTGGTTAGGTAAAGTGAGGTAGGACCACGAGTTCGTATTGATTTTGGGAGGGGAGTGCAAAGTTTTCAAAAGTTAACAAAAGACTGTTATTGAAAAAATTTTGGAAAAAAAAAATATGCAATAGTTTATGTGAGATTGGTGTCGCTTCTGTCGTGCGATACCGAATAGTAAATATTTTCTGTTTTTTTGTTTCTTTTTGTTTCGAAGATAATACTGATCCTGAATATTTTTATTAACATTATTTTACGGTGGACATGAAAAATCAATTTTTAAACAAAATTATGAAAATTACTCAAAATGTTAGAGAAAAAAAAATAAAAATTAACATTTTACTCAAAATGTTAATTAAAGTTCGATTTTAAAATGTTTAGGGGGTCCAAAATATAACACGGTTGAACACTGGAATTTAATTTCCGAGCAATATTAAAAAAAGAAATGAACATCAAAAATAAAAATATTTTAATTTCTGTCTTGAAACTCTTGAAGAAGGAAGCTTCTTACTGATGTGCAGATCTAAGAATCATCTAAGATATAAAGAAAGGGCAATAAAATAGGGTTTTATATGATAAAGGGTTAGATGCAAAAATAGCCTAAAAATGACGGAAGATCCTCATTTATGGTTTCAGCTGGTTATACCAATATTTTTCGAATGTACAAGGAAAGCCACAGGCTATTTATACATTATAATATTTTCTGAATATAAATATTTAAAAAAAATCTATAAAAAAATAATTAAATACTCATTACTTACTTAAATACGAAAAAAATTTAATCAGATAAAGGCGCTCGCAAATAAATAGACAAGGTAATTAATGCTTTTAGACAGTGTCAAAAGCAAAGCGGCTCATAATTGTACAAACAAAATAATTAAAAGCTAGAGCATATAAATGCAAGACCGTTCCTTTATGTTTTACAGGCAAGCTGTAACCTAGGGGCCGCTAATACAATGCTTAGTGCATCATTTGGATATGTTAAAGAATTTATGAAACAATACGTTTGTAAATATTAACAATGATGTCCTGTTGGCAATTGTTAGTATTGTTATATATGAAGCATCAATTTTATTACTGTGTTAATTGTTATCATTATTACTAACACTGCTGTGGAAAACGTTAATTTTGGAGGTCAGGGAGTGGTCCTACAGGTCTGATTTTTTTTACGTTGTCACCTACTTTTGGATGCTGAACAACTGGTGAAGGTTTCATTCTAATATCTCTAACCGTTTGGCCACTACAGAGTGTGACATACAGACAACACAAAAGTAAGAGCGGTTCCTATGTTAACTGTAACTTGGGACCGCTAATTACGGGATAAAGTCGAGTGTTAGATAACGTTGGTTCTATGAGATACTCTATTTTCTAATACTACTCTATGAGATACTCTATTTTCTAATGCTATTTTCTCGATAAGGTTTGTACAGCAAAAATTTCAAACATAGAAGTAGTTAGCAGTTAGTGAAATCATCCTTGTCTTTAAACATGCAAGCCAAGTGTTAAGAAGATACTCCAATGGTTCAGAAGTTATCAGAGGAGGACAGACAAACACACAGACACAGAACAACTATTTCCTAGGAAAGGAGGCTAAAAATGGAGTGTCATCCATGACACTCGGATTCATGAAATAAAAGACCTTTCTTGTTTTTGCTCCTTATAAAAATTATCTTGATAAATCTGAAATGACCGACTTTTATGAATTCTTTCTCAAAGTAGGATTCAGTCTAAGAATTGTCCACAGAAAACAGTGCTTAATTTCTTTGAAACAAATAACAATACTTCGTCACAAAAGAGAAAAAAACACACCAGAATTACAATTGCAATCAGTGCAGTGAAAACGTGATTTCCGGTCAGAAGGCGGAATGTGAGTTGCGGAGGCGGAAGAATTGCTAGTTTACAATTCGTAGAAGAAACCAAGAAAGTACTTTTTTGCTATTAACGCTGACCACATTCTCATGTCTTACGAGCAGATAATGTTAGACATTCACGCTTGTTTTTGAAGACTGTGTAGGATTTTATGAAAGAACATGTTTATTAATGTAGCCATTGCGTGTTATATTCTTTGAAGACCTAAAAATATACCAATGTATTTTTAAAGTTGTTTCTCAAGTTTAAAATGAGACACAGTTTCGTAATTAATGCCTTCACGTAATCACAGCTACAATACTTACATGCATTATTATAACTAATAGTTAAGCTATTCACTTATCAAAAATTTAATACCTGATATTAACGGTATTACTTTGTGACAAGTGAATAGCTTAATCATAATTATTATGTAATGATTAGTAAATAGCAGATAATGTCTTGCTACCGAAAAGGGATAATTCAAAAAAAAAAAAAAAAATGATCTTCAATTATCTTTCAAAACTATCTTCCTACATCAATAATATTTGTTTTATATCTGATTTTACTCATATCATTTCATTTAAAGACGTAAGTTTCAACATTAATTTAAGCATATCCAAAAAGCTGTGTTAAAATAATATAAGAATGAATTATAAAGACAGCAATTAAAATCTTATTAAAAAATTTTTCTTTTTTACTGCGACGAATTTTACATTACAGTTGACTCGCGATAATCCGACAGTTACGAGACCGAGGGTGTGTCGGATTATCAAAAATGTCGGAATCCCAAAGATTGATTTTTTAAAACTGAATTTTGCCTTCTAAGGCAAGGAAATTTAAAGTTATGTATATACAATACTGTACGTACTACAGTGCGTATATTGTTACAATACATATTGAGTACTTCTTTTACGGCCATTGAGGATATAAAAAAAAAAACTCATTAGGCATAGTTTTACACAAATGAATACGTATGTATGTAATACTAATTTATTTCTGTATTTATGTCTTAAAAAAATAAAATTACAGTACATAATGTAAAATATAATTTTATGTCTTAAAATAAAAATACGTACATATGTATTTACGGCTTAAAAAAATCTGTAATCGTTTTTTGTTTCTTCTTACGTAAAGAGTCTGTCATGGCATTTTCTTGAATATCTTTTAACATTAAAATGTTCTCGTAGTCGACTTCCCTCTCCTCACACCAACGTTTGCGTATCTGTGTCTGCAGCAAGCGCAGTGACGTCATCCGACGCGGCGTCGGACTACCGAGCGTGTCGGACTGTCAAATGTCGGATTATCGCGAGTCAACTGTATACCGTACATGTAAACGTTGTGGTTATTAGCCTTCCTCAGTTCCTCAGAATTGAGGAAGGCTAATAACCGCAACACTTTCATGTATATTGTAAACTTCGAAGCATTAAAAAAGAAAGTTTTTAATGAGATTTCAATTTCTGTGGTTTTAATTCATTCTTAAACTTAAACATCATTTTTAATCTATTTTCCTAGGAAAGCGAGACTCATCAAATCCTTCAGTCATTATGTGTGTGTGTGTGTGAGTCCCCTTCGCTAATAACTTTTGAACCGCTGAATGGATCTTCTTGAAACATGGTATTCATATTTAAGGACAAGAGATGATCTAACTTTTATAATTTTATATTTTCTGTGTGAGTTCTTGTCGAGAAATTTAGTGGGAGCGTGTTTTGATATGATTAAACGTATTCATATTTAGATAACTTAATGCAGATTTAATTCGTTTTCTCAGAAAATGAAAAATTTTATTCAGCAGAGATAATGTAAAAGTTATTAGAGATTTTATGTTTCTATCATTTTAACGATTTTTAAAAAAAATCAAAGAAAGAAAGAAAAGAAAAGAGAGAAATTTGAAGAACAAATATTATAAAGAAGTAGGATTTAAGTTCTTTAAGGATCTCCGTGTTTCTTGTCTCGGATTAATACATCTGCCAGGTAATTATTTCTACCAAAAGGTTTTGAAAGCCTTGATTTAACTTTTGTAAAACAATAACATTCATCGAAGAGAAACAAGATCAAAAAACTTTAAATCGGAATGATCAATACTAATATTCTTTATTAGACTAATATAAGATCTCAAAGTTTGCTCGAACTGTTTTGGGTCGTCACATACTTTTTGAATAAATAATTTTGTATCTACTGTACTTTTAATCGAAAGTTGGATGCCAACTGTATTTCCTTTTGTTTTAATTTCTAATTCCTCTTTCTGTTTATAAATTTTTCAGAAGTCCCAAGTTAATTACAATGACATTAATCAAGGCCATTAATTTTAGTGGTTAATTTATACTTAATATAGTTATTCTCTTGTCAATCATGGTTTTACCATCCATTGCCTTTAGCAGGGACACTTGGTGATAAGTGACAGAGAAAAACAACTGATCTTCACTAAAAATGACACGAAAAATGCAGACCTTGTGTCATTCGACATTTTGAGGCCAAATTTAAGGACTAATGATAATTAACATTAACGTCGACAGTTTTACAGAGATCAGCAACCGAATCTATTAGTGAACAGCACTTAAGACAAAAATCAAGATCTCAGTAGTTGTATTAGCAACTCAATGGAGGAATGAGATGATGGGTCGGCATTATGCCAAGGCCGCCTTAACTCAAAGAGAATATTTAGCGTCATTAAAGATCTCATTAAAAAGGCCTGAACTTGTAAAAACCCTCGACCTCATCGATATCCCAGATTTTGTCATTCGAATCCATGGACAGTAGATAGGATTTTATTTGGGGTTGGTGATAAGGAGGGAAGCGGGAGGAATTTATGGCTTCCAACAACCAAAAAGAAAGTCGAGTTTGAGGGAAGGGATATCAAGGCCACACAAACATACACAACAAAAGAAAGAAAATAGACGAACTATCAATGATTCGAACTAGCACATCCAATTTTGACAGCATTCTGGAAAGTTCTGATAATGATGAAAGCAAAGTCATAAACATCCAGATGATCATGAATATCCAGAAGAGGAAACCTTTCCTGGAAGCTGCTAAACTTCAACGATATAAAACATGTTTACTTCCATGCTGCCTCCCTTGCTCGTCGTTCTTTATAGTTCCTGAGCAAAATATTTCATTTGTTGTCAATTTGTTTCTTCCTTTGCAAAAGTCCTCTGGACAGCACCTCAAACTCTTTCATTTCAAAGTAGATATTACATTAACAGGAACGGCAATTAATAGAATAGATCTGTTTGTGTCCAATTAATATTTCAAATGTATAAGTAAGAAGAAGAACTGCACAGCAATTCATGGCTTCAATTGATGGCTTATATTTTATTCTGTATTCATTCAACCAAATGCTACTAAAATTTCAAAATAATGCCTACTTTAATTTCACTATATTTCATCTCTCTTTGCGAGAGACTCTTCAGGTGACGATAGAGGACACGAAATAATTCTTCTTCCTCATACATTCATCTGAATTAGGCCAACATAAAGAACTAAACAATCATAATAACAACAATTCAGACATTTCATATCTTACTTACTAAGTAAGATATGAAATAATATTATGCTACATAATAAAAAACAACAATTCATGTCATCTTATGTCATCTCAACAATTCATGTTCAAGGCATCAATAACAAATAAACATAATTTCTTCGTGAATTCTTTCAAATATCATCTGAAGAAGTCTCTCGCAAAGAGAGATGAAATATAAGAAATTAAAGTAGGCGTTATTTTGAAATAGTTTTAGTAGTTGGTTATTTGAATATAATGAAGAAGAATGTTAATGAAGATTATTCTGTATTCATTATTTTTTTCTCTCTGGAGATGTCATCTGAAGTTCCTTCTCTGTTTGATGTGTTTCTTTATTATTATTATTATTATTAGTAGTAGTAGTAGTAGTAGTAGTAGCGGTACTTTATATATGTAAGTCTTGCTAGAATTCAATAGAATCCCATCAACAATTAATAACTTATTACAATTAATTAATTAATTTAATAGCAAATATGTGACAACTATGGATTTAATCAGTATAGGTTTATATGCTTAAATTAATTAAGTTAATTTAAATACAGTCATAATTAAATCACAATAAATTAATTACCTAATGTAATTAAATAATTAAAGAAGAAAACTACTTAAGAAATATTTATGTGTACATAATCTTTGTATATACTGTATATTGCAATGTGATATGAATTAACTTACAGTAAGTATATATATTACATATACTGTAAATATATTAGGTATTTTCTTCTTTCCATACATTATTGAATTATATTGGATATATGTACTGTAATTAAATAATGTATGGAAAGAAGAAAATACCTAATAGAACACTTAAAAGGAAACAATTGTATATTATGTTATAATAATAATTTCATTTTTGACATTTAACTCATTTTCATGGGTTATTTACTTATTTATCAATTTTATTAAATGCTTGATAAACGTATTGGTTACATACAATATCCAAAACTTATTAGTAGCCATTACATTTGTAAAACTTTTACAATTCCAAAACAAATATCAAGCACTGAACCTTCTGAACTGTTCAGTATTTTTTTTTTTAATTTGTATTTCATTGCATCCAGAAAAACTTTGTCTTTAACTTTTCCGTTGACTTTTACAACAGCATTCCCCACTTGTAGTCTTTTGGAGATTTCTGTAACAACTGAAGTATCTCAAATCAGTCGTTATTCCAAGCGTTTCAGTATAATTTTCTCATTAGGATAAACAGACGAAACTCTATTTATTCCCGACTTACACAGTCCTTGCTTCGTTGATGCATCGAATTTACATTGGAATTCAGTGTTTCTGAAACAAAAACAAAGCTGATCTTTTTGCAAAAACCTTGAGACAATTACACAGCACTATTTTGTTTTGTTTTGCCAACGAATCCGCACCTAAGAATGAATGCGAGTTAAATTCTGATACAATTTTCACACATCACTGACGAAATTACAGGTTCTGGCCGTAGAAAGAGAGCAGCCCTCGAAATTAACCTTGGAAACAAATTGACTGAGAAAAATAGGCTCGAAAATTCACAGAGCACGAGTTAAATGGTTACAAATAAGTATTGGATTTAAAGAGGGTCATTTTATATAGATCTTAGAACAATACTTTATTAGACGTCTTTATCATAATGATGATTTATTTAATCTAAATGTGATATTCACTTCAGAAATCTTTGAAGATTTCTTATTCATTAGGATTCTGGTTTTTCTTCTGTTATGCAGATATTATTGTAAATTCTAACCGATCCGTGTGAACATAATTATTAAATGAAGGTATTACAAATCTATTAAGTTAGAATAATTTTGAATTAATTAGGGAGACTGCGTTCTTTACAAGTTTTTTTCGACCCAAAATAAGTATAAGAATATACACTCAAGTCTATAAATTAAGGATCATGGCAATTCAGACAACTATTTATTGTGAACGAATTTGGTTTACATATGTGTGTGATACAACTGAAAACACAAGAAACCCAATAATCGTGGCTGAAATAAATTGTTAAAATGGAAAAAAGCAAACTTAGCCACACAGTTATTGGCACGTCTTGTGAGAAAAGGAAATTTTAATGCTTTACAGAAATGTTAATATGGAATAGGATGTTCTCTGATAGAAACGCATGCCATACAACGATGTGGCATACTGCGGATGAGATTACAGTAGAGTCCCGAAAACTCGGCCTAATGTGGACCGAAGGGTGGCCGAGTTTGTAAAACTGCCGGGTTATCGGGAAAGGTGTTAAAAAGAATAAGTACGATTTTTTTCGTCATGAAATACTTTTATTTGTTGCTTGAGAACACAACAGTGTACAAAGAATGCTATAACTCAAACTTAAACTGTCCAAATAAATTTAAGAAAATATCTAATACATGAACTGTATATAAATGTAACTTGTAACGGGTCTGCGCGCGGGGTTTTTCCGCCCTGCCAGGGGGTGGCCCAGTTATCCGGACTGCCGGGTTATCGAGTGCTTAGTTTTCGGGACTCTACTCTATTGAACTGTGCCTGAGGAATAGAGTTCCATTCCTGCAACAATGCTGTACTCAGCTCTTGAAGGGAACGAGGAGAGGGACATTTTATCTAGATTTTAGAATAATACTTTATTAGAATGCTGCCAAATTTCAATTTCATGGCCATGTGGGAACCGGAAAATTAGTGATGAGTCAGTGATCTTTTAGTTCCCGTTTTCACCACTAGGTGCATACATGGCGTTATTTTAGGATTTCACCCCTTTTCAATCTCTTGGCGTGATTAATCAAAATCTTGATAGCTTACTAGTACAACCTAAGGAAAGATTTTGCCAAATTTCAGTTTCCTGGCTATTTGGGAAATAGGAGAATTAGCGATGAGTCAGTGATTCAGTGAGTGAGTGAGCTTTATATATATAGAAATAAACAAGTTAATTCACAGTTTTGTAGTAAACACAGAACAAAGCTACCCCATGAAATTTGCAATCTTTCGAACGTTTATGTTGTTAACAATGTCACTACTATTGATTGGTGCGCAAAATTCAAGCCGTTATAATTCAACGATCAAGTATAATAGTCTCCTCGGTACACTATTGGGCTTGCAGGTGAACCATTACTCCCCAAGCATTCATAGTGATCCGACGCCACAAGTGGCCACATTGAGGTAATATCATAGGCTATTCATTCTCACAAGTAAAGGGCACGAAAGCGTCACCGGAGTTGCCGGTTCAGAGCATGTGCATTCGAAAGATCTTACATAACAAAGTCAACCACCAAAATTTGAGCGGCAGATAGCCATGGGTGTAGGAGCTATGAGAGGTTTAAGTTAACATGGTAGCCTATGGGAAATCATTTATAAGTCACTGCAAGAGGATTATAAGTAGCCTGCAACCTTAGATAAGGATGAGACAGGCACAATAAGCAGATATTGATTGGAAAATAAGCAGGAAATTGTCACTGATCAGCTTCAAATCAGATACAATCGGGCGTGCGAAAGGCAGATACTCTGTTCACAGTGAGACATTTAAGGAAAAACATTAAACACAACACAAAAACATATAACAAGAAAAAGTACCTTTCGGTGACGCAGTCTTACCCTTTACCTTGTCAGTGAACGGAGTATCTGCCTTTCGCACGCCCTGTTCTCTGAACTTCACATCGATTGTATCTGATTTGAAACTGATCAATAACAATTTCCTGCTTATTTTCCAATCAATGCCTGCTTATTGTGTCTTCTCATCCTTATCTAAGGTTGCTTGCTACTTATAAGTCTCTTATAAGCTATCACTATAAGACTTATAAGTGATTTCCCGTAGGC